>LPNX010496816.1:71069-98167 GCA_001517045.1 Pseudotsuga menziesii | reverse complement strand
ACATTCATGCATAGAAAAAGTTGGTACAAGAATTGAAAATACATTAAAAACAAGAAAATTGTTTGTAACTTGAATTGAAATTCATTAAATATGCATTTATCTTGAAATTGTATAATTAATTGTTAGTAAAGTTTGAAAATCAAGTATGTATTTAACCTGATAATTGTTAATAACTAGAAGTTGTACATTTAACTTTAAAATTGCTAGTAACTTAACATTTGTTGTAGAAATTAACAAATTGAAAATTACTAGTGACTTGAAAATTATCTATTTAACATGAATTTTTTTCCAAATTATTACACATTGTTATGTATATTTATAGGAACAAGGTTTGATTTTTTAGTGCATGTTTAAGATACTATGATATACACATAGCACATAGCAAATCTATTTAAATCAATGGTAGGGATAATTTGAGATTTGACAAAATCAACAACCCTTTTGTTGTCATTGAATTTTCAAACTCATTGCATGAGTATCACAATGTTGATTTTTTTTGTTTCCATTGTATTTTCCAACTACTATACAACTATCACATTGTTTGTTTTATTTTATAGTCATTAAATTTTCCAACTACTTTACAACTATCACAATGTTCATTTTATTTTATGGTCATTGAAATTTCCAACTAGTACATAATTATTACAATGTTCATTTTATTTGTTGTCATTGAATTTTACAATTACTACATAACTATCAAAATGTTCTTTCCATTTGTTTCCAAATTGAATTTTCCAACTAATACATAATTATCACAATGTTCATTTCAAATAAAAAGAGGGTTCTAAAATACGACATTAATAATTATTTCAATCAATAAGTGTTGATCCTCGGAGCTCACATGATGCTATACAAATATTTTTTTAACAAATAACAAAACAAGAATTAAAACTACATTTAACTTGAAATTGTTAGTAACTTACAAAATTGAAAATAATTAAATATTTACATTTTAACTTGAAAATTGTTAATAACTTGAAAATTGTTAGTAACTTGGAAAGTGTACATTTAATTTGAAAATTTTTATATTAAAGTTTGAAAATTGTACATTTTACTTCAATATTTTTTATAACTTGAAAATTGGAAAGTGTAAATCTAATTTGAAAATTGCTCCAATAACATTGAAAAATTGTGTGCAAGCTTATGGATTTGCAGTGTAGAAATTTACAAGTGAACGAAGTATTTTGGGTTGACCCTCCACCCATCATCAGGATCAAAATTAAAAATTAGTCCTTAATTATAAAATAACAAGCGGTTAATTATAAAAATTATAGATAAGAATGTTCTCGATACCCTTGAGAAAAATAAGGTTTACAAATTGAATAATATAATATAATAAATAAATTCTCTTAGTAAAAGAATATTTTATTTAATTTTCATTTTTTATTTATTTTATTTTTTAGAATTTAGGTGGAGAAAAGTCAAAGGTTAAAAAGATTAAAAGAAATAAAATGATGGAAAAGTTATTCAATTGACTATTTATTTAAATATAATAGTTGAAAATATTCAAATGAGTAAAAATAGGGTCAATTGGATAATTAATAAGTTATTGTTTTATTTTAAAATATAAGTTAGAACTAAAAATAAATAAAAATAATAAAATATAAAGGGAAATATTGAAAGTGGAGTAAAAAGAGGGAATGAAGTGTTTGGCTTAAAAAACCTAAAAAAATGGGTTTAATATTGAGAAAAGATAAAAAGGCAAGTATTCATAATATATAAATTAATTAAAATAAAAAAGCTAGAGTGAAAAAGTAAAAAAGAAAGAGAAGGGAATAAATGAGTAAGGTATCAATGATGATTAAGTTATGGATAGAGGTCTCTAAGAATGACTTAGTTTATACCCTATTCTCAATTAAAGTTGTTGGAATGCTTTTCAATTTCGATGGCTTCTCTAATGAGTCTTATGAATAATGAGAAGTGGAGGCAAGGATTTTAGTTTGATCTAAGCAAATGTGATGTTTAGACTTGAAATAGTGTTCAACTATTGCAGATTTGTTTACTTGATTATGATTGGTATCAAGAATGTATTCTTTGAGACGGGTTTGAATGGATCTACCCATTTGTCTAATGTAGGTTTTCTCACATGAACAAGGAAATTGGTACATTCTCCGGGATATGAAGGGGTTGGATTTATCTTTAAGGCTTTGTATTTATCTTTAAGGCTTCTAAATAATTGCTTAAGGGTCTTATGGGGTTTAAATATGGTTTTGATGTTTTCTTTAATTATAAGCTTAGAAATGCAATGCCATGGCATGAATATAGGTCAAATAGAGAATTGAAAGGGGTGGTGGAGAGGGTTTGGAGGGTTTGGGCTTGGGATGCAGGACTTGTTGAAAAGTTTTGTTAATGATGTATCTGGAGTACCAATTGGTCAAGAGGGACTTTTTAAGGTGTGCTCTTTCTTGATTAAGATGATAGAGCTATGGTGATCAAAGTTTTGAAGACAATAGATTTTTTAGAAGAGTGGTGATGAGACTGAGCATGGAGGTAACAATCAATGTGACTATTTATAGGAGAGAGAGCCACCTTGTTGTTGGGTGACCAAGGCATCAAGAAAGAGAATGGAGTCATGTTGTTGGATTTTCATGGTAAATTTAATGTGAGGTGTATTGTCATTTAAGTGATTGTGAAAGTTGTCAAGGGAGGTGCGTCCTGGTGGCAAAATAACAAATTTATCATCTACAAACCAAAAACGACATTTTGGTTTGAGGGAAAAAGTGTTAAAGACCAGTGTTTTAAATATATAAATTAATAATATATTCATAATATATTAAATTAAAAAAGACCAGTGTTAAAGACCAAGTATTCATAATATATAAATTAATTAAAATAAAAAAGCTAGAGTGAAAAAGTAAAAAAGAAAGAGAAGGGAATAAATGAGTAAGGTATCAATGATGATTAAGTTATGGATAGAGGTCTCTAAGAATGACTTAGTTTATACCCTATTCTCAATTAAAGTTGTTGGAATGCTTTTCAATTTCGATGGCTTCTCTAATGAGTCTTATGAATAATGAGAAGTGGAGGCAAGGATTTTAGTTTGATCTAAGCAAATGTGATGTTTAGACTTGAAATAGTGTTCAACTATTGCAGATTTGTTTACTTGATTATGATTGGTATCAAGAATGTATTCTTTGAGACGGGTTTGAATGGATCTACCCATTTGTCTAATGTAGGTTTTCTCACATGAACAAGGAAATTGGTACATTCTCCGGGATAGGAAGGGGTTGGATTTATCTTTAAGGCTTTGGATTTATCTTTAAGGCTTCTAAATAATTGCTTAAGGGTCTTATGGGGTTTAAATATGGTTTTGATGTTTTCTTTAATTATAAGCTTAGAAATGCAATGCCATGGCATGAATATAGGTCAAATAGAGAATTGAAAGGGGTGGTGGAGAGGGTTTGGAGGGTTTGGGCTTGGGATGCAGGACTTGTTGAAAAGTTTTGTTAATGATGTATCTGGAGTACCAATTGGTCAAGAGGGACTTTTTAAGGTGTGCTCTTTCTTGATTAAGATGATAGGGCTATGGTGATCAAAGTTTTGAAGACAATAGATTTTTTAGAAGAGTGGTGATGAGACTGAGCATGGAGGTAACGATCAATGTGACTATTTATAGGAGAGAGAGCCACCTTGTTGTTGGGTGACCAAGGCATCAAGAAAGAGAATGGAGTCATGTTGTTGGATTTTCATGGTAAATTTAATGTGAGGTGTATTGTCATTTAAGTGATTGTGAAAGTTGTCAAAGGAGGTGCGTCCTGGTGGCAAAATAACAAATTTATCGTCTACAAACCGAAAACGACATTTTGGTTTGAGGGAAAAAGTGTTAAAGACCAGTGTTTTAAAGTGTTCCATAAATATGTTGTCAACAACTTGGGATAAACGAGATCCCATGACAGTGCCTTCAGTTTGTTCATGGAATTTACCTTTGAAACAAGAAAAAGTAAAGACAAATTTCAATAGGATGAAGAGTTTCCTTATCCACAAATTGGAAAACCATGTTGAGAGGTTCAGGGACAGGGACTTTTGTGAAGAGAAAAACAACATCAAAACTTACCTTGAGATCTGGATAATCAAAATGTAGGTCCAAGTTTTGTGAATAAAATCAGATGAGTCTTTAATAAAACTAAAATCCTTGATGGGACAAACTCAATCTTTTATTAATAATCAGATTTTTAATTTAACTCTCTGTTTTAATCTAAAATGGTTCTATAATAACTGTTTGTTATACCACGTTATTTCCCTAATTTAGTTTAGTGAGTAAGGATCATAGTGAGAAAACAACAAATAGACTAAGTAAGCATAATAGCAACACGAGATGAGCTTAACATGTGTGTGGGAGTAATGAATAAAATATGGTTGACTAATTGAAAAGAGACACCTAAAATCCAATCAATTGAAAATTTATAATCCATATTCATACAAATCATCTAAAAGATGTTTTATATACCATCACGAATTAAATTGATATACATTTTACCACTTTCTTTCATAGAATTCTGTACATTTTTTTTTTTTACAAATTTCCAATCTATTGCTGCATTTAAACAAGAAATGGAAAGATCTGACTTGTCTTTGAAAAGTTATACTGCATCGTGTTGAACCAAATTCGTTAGGAAGGCCAGAACCATAAGAACGGGAAAAACAATGTAATAAATTTTGATTTTAGATCTCATCTCGTCTGTGTCTATTGTGTCTTTGGAAACAAACCAGAAGCATCTAATCTGAAATTTAGAACCATTAAAATTCATAGCAGCTTAATTCATCGACAAATGAAGTAGAAACATCGAATTTGAAGCATTAAGTAAAGAAAATGCAAAGACGAATCTAATTTTATCTGATGATTCCATTGAATTTGGTAACTATGCTTCAAGTCACGTTTCTTCTAATTCTTGATGCGAAGAATGACAGTACGATGCATTCCTCATCTTCTTATTGTAATTTATCTTTGTTTTCATGTTTTTCTCGGCCCGTCTCTCCTCTCCTCGTGTCTTGGCAGTGAGTACGAGGAACGTCTTTGCAAAATCAAATTGGGGAATTTCAATTAAGTCATCCATTTGGTAAAAATAACAAGGGCTGGGGTGAATGTGAATGTGAATGTGAAGGCTGGGTCACTAGAAACGAATATCACATCTTCTTTGTCAACCAATTAATAAAACTTCTTATCTGCAGTCCATTGATGGTGACGCATTACTTTAATAGGGTAGGGCTTTCAGATAACATGGGTTGATGACCCAACAGAGATGCTAGATGCGAATTGTTTGAAGAGAAACGGGATTTGTGGTTACAATCACATTTAGAAACCGACAACGTTTCTTTGTTGTTTGTCCCAATGGAGGCACCTCCCATTCAAACAAATGTGTTTTCATGCCTGTGCTGGGTAGGTGGATTGAAATTTTTTTTTTTTTTGGGAGGATGGGGTGGGGGCGGTTGGACATAGATCACATTGATATCCGTCTTTAATTCCACTGGAGGCAGGTTGCTCCTTGGGAGTAGTAGCGTTGACAGAGGGCAATAGTGCTACTGCTGTTCAAGAAGATCACAAACAACTTGTCAGAAAAGTTGGGAGAAGGAAGTTATGTTGTCGTGTAGAAATGAATAAGATTCTGGATAGGTGTAGGGACAGATAGATACAATTCATCAATGGAGGGGTCATGTTAAGGCAAACAATATTTAGCATGTTGTGGAGTATTTAAGGAGGCTGCAGTAGGTTTGATGACGGTTGGATCATGAGCTGCTTGAAATCCAACTGTGATCAAGCCTACTGCAGCCTCATTAAATGCTTTGCAGCTTGTTAAATATTACTTGCCAATAACATTAGCCCACTTGACCAAAAAGAAGAGATACAATTTCATTCAACAGCTTTGGGTGCCGGCTGGTGGAATTGCATATTTACAGCAAGATTGAGAAAAGTGGATCAACAAACATATATTGTTGAACGTTGACTTTACACCCAAAGTGTGTGATTTTGGTATAGCAAAAGTTCGACAACGAACCTTCCAATATGTTGTTGGACGCCAACTTCACACCTAAAGTGTGTGCTTTTGGTCTGGCAAAAGTTCGACGACCATATATCAATGACAAGCTAGAAGAGGGATATGTTGCACCGGAGTTGTGTGATGTCAATACATAAATCAGATGTGTATAGTTTCGGAATGCTTTGCTAAATATTCTTGGGAAAAGAAAAAAAATCGATGGGAAGGTGTGGGCTTGAGAGTGGTGAGTTGGGGATAAAACTCAGAGGAGGAGAGATGAAAAGAAGGGGAGGAGGCTTATGAATAAAGTTTGTCTGGTAGTGGATCGGATACATATTCATAGAAGGTAAGTGTATAAGCATGGTTGTTTAGATGTTAAAATTATTGTGTTTAGAGGTGCGCTTTGCATCGAGAGATGTTTTACGGCTCAGTATGGGGTAGATCTTGTAATGTTCCGTAACGTTACATAACTTTTTGTCGGCTATAAAAAAAATAGAAAATTAGAAGAAAAAAAAACAACAACTATATAAATAGCAAAAAGTATCACAAACTACATCATAGCTAGCTACCTTGATCCAGCAACAACAACCACTGCGACACCAACAATAAACCCAATAGGTAAAAATTTTAAATTTTAAATTCTCAATCAACAAATTATAAATTGTAAATTTTAAATTCTGTCGACCCCACCTCCAAGCCAGCCAGCGCGACCTCCTCCCTGCCATGTCCTCCTGCCCCTCGCTGCGATCTCACTGTGGCAGGCTCACGCAAACCCTTTCCCCTTAATGAAAGACCTCGCAAATGAAAGGTTCACAATTAATATTTTGAAGTATTTCAAAAAATGTTCACGTTAGTATTAATATATATTAAAATTAAAATATATATTAATATATATTAAAATATATATTATAATAATTTAAATTAAATATAATTTTAATTTTAATTTTAATTAAAAATAATTGAAATTTATATTTGATTTAAATTAAATATAATATTAATTTTAAATAAAAAAAATTGAAATTTATATTTAAAATATATTTATATTAAATATAACATTAATATTTATATTAATATCATGATGTAAGGAAACTCGATTTATATTTCAATTTCTATGTAAACCTTATTATATATTAAAATATTAATTTAAATTAAATTAAAGATATAAATGTAAACTATTATAAGTAACTAACAACTAATTTAGGCTGTATTCCATTGGTAACACATTACTGTGGTTAGAGGTAGGTCATGGGATCAAATCCTCTTGATCAATGTTTCCTCCATTTTCACCAAATGCAATATGATTTAAGTTTATAAATATTTTCCTTACTATTAATCATAAGAAGTACTTGTGGTATAGTGGTAAGGTTGTTAGGATAATGAGCATGATGTTGAAGGTTCAATCCTCTGAAATTACTTAATTTAAAAAAAATATATTGAGTTTTAAATTTGCATAGAATTAAGTCTATGTTTTTTTTTTAAATTTCAAAGTTTTCACTGTATTGTGTTTTTGTGTAGCTTTTATTCCTTTAGCGCATGGATTTCAGTGTAGATTTCATTGCTTAAAAATATTAGTGTATATATAATGATTGCCATTTTCTATACAGAGTCTTACCTAAAAATGGAAGATGCTATGAGACAAACAAGAGAGGGACAAAAAATACAAAACGCCGAACGTCAAGAAGCATATCAAGGAAGAAAATCTAACGAAATGACATCAGAAGAAGGAGAATAACGAAATAAAGAACATACATCCCGACAAGAAAATTGGACGGATTGACAGCACAAGAATGAGAAGAACAAAGAAAACGAAACGCTGATTGACAAAAAGCATATCGAGAGAGAAAGTTGAAGCAATTGGAAGAAGCAAGAAATCAATTTGCAGAACAACAAAAAAATCAGAATGTCGAACGACAAAGACAAAATTCAACCAATATACCAGTGGAAGCAATTGTGGAAGATGCTCAACGTGTAACAATCAGAGTGCAAAGTGTTGATGGCATGGTCCAATTTCAAGCAGTTCCAATTACTAATATGATCCCAAAAGCAAATCAACAAAAAGAATATCGAAAAAGAAATTTGACCAAATTGACAGCACAAGAACGAGAAGAACAAAGAAAACGAAACGCTGATCGACAAAGAGAATATTGAGAGAGAAGGTCGAAGCAATTGGAAGAAGCAAGAAAACAATTTATAGAACAACAAAAAAATAAAAATGTTGAACGGGAAATACAAAATTCAACCAACGTACCAGTGGAACCTATTGAGGAAGATGCTCAATGTCTAATGCTTAGCGAGCAACACGTTGATGACATGGTCCAATTTCAAGCAGGTCCAATTACTAATATGATCCCAAATTCAGATCGACAAAAAGAATATCGAAAAAAAAGTTGCTTGAATTGATGGTACAGGAACGAGAAGAACAAAGAAAACGAAACGTTGATCGACAAAGACCGTATCGAGAGAGAAAGACGAAGCAATTGGAAGAAGCAAGAAATCAATTTGCAGAACAACAAAAAAATCAAAATGTCGAATGACAAAGACAAATTTCAACCAATATACCAATGGAACCAACTCTGGAAAATGTTCAACGTGTAATGGTCAGCGAGCAATGTGTTGATGACATGGTCCAATTTCAAGCAGTTCCAATTACTAATATGATCCCAAATGCAGATCGACAAAAAGAATATCAAAAAAGAATGTTGGATGAATTGATAGCAGAGGAACGAGAAGAACAAAGAAAACGAAATGCTTATCGTCAAAAATCATATCGAGAGAGAAAGTTGAAGCAATTGGAAGAACACAGAAATCTAAATGGGGATGCTCAACGTGTAACAATCAGAGAGCGAGGTGTTGAAATGGACGATAATATATTGGTACCATCTGAAGAAATGTATACTAGGCATCGCAAATTTCGTGAACAAATTGATCGATTAGCAGAAGTTCAAATGTGTCATGTATTCCTGGAGTCAGTTGCTGGAATACAAGTACGTAATACAAGTATAGGTCCAATGTGCATGTGATGTCTACAAGAGGGATCTAATCACAGATTCTCAGCTATGAACCACATGGAACCAAGAACTCAATCTCATGTCCTTGAAGATCTCACACAAGTTGAAGAGATGTTGATAGCACGTGCAAGTCCAATATTGCAGGTGATGCATTCAATAGGTGGACAATACAAATATTGAGGACACATCATTAATTTTCCGCAAGAGATTAAAGGTGTCGTCAAGACATTGCCATGACATATTAACAACTTGGACTTAATGGTCATTGTGCGAAAAAAAGGACGCCAAGGATCGAGTTATGATTTCAGTGATAGAAAAAAAGAGTTATGGATGCATTATTATATAAAATTCCTAATGATCCATATTATCGAGATGTTTGAGCAGATTCTGACGCAGTAGAAGAGTTACATGAAAATGCAACAGATATCTCACATATGCTTAATTCTGTTACTCTTCTCGATATTGACGAGGACACAGAATTTGCAATGTTGGAAGGATACCAGGAGTTGATGATATGTTAGATGGTTTACAAACAACTTCTTTTGCATCAAGGCTTCCAAGTGCACCACGAGAGATAGAAATTATTAGAGCATGGGCAAATCATCCAAATCCGGATAAAAGTAACGCAAATGAATAATTGACTAATGTGCTTAACTGGCCAGGCATTGGCTCATCTCTGATTAATAAAAGTAACGCAAATGAATAATTGACTAATGTGCTTAACTGGCCAGGCATTGGCTCATCTCTGATTAATAAAAGTAACGCAAATGAATAATTGACTAATGTGCTTAACTGGCCAGGCATTGGCTCATCTCTGATTAACGAGTATAACACTGTTGGATTATTTGATATGACATTTCCATCATTGTTCCCTAAAGGAGAGGCAGATTGGTTACAACCGCAAAGGCGAAATGTCCATCTACATGAGTACGCAAAACATCTTCTCAAATATCATGATAACAGATTTGGAAGGCACCCTCGCTTCAGATATTTTTTACTAAATATCATAATGAGACATTGTGCTCAAGCTTCCTCAACTATTTTTGTCAAGAAATATATTAGTGAACTACCCACAACAATGGAAGAGTTACGACAATATTTACAAAATCTTCCAGATTCAAGACTAGGAGAAAGATTAATGAGATTTGGAATGGTATTAAGAGGTACATGTGCATATTGGAGCAAATGTTGTCAAGATTTATCCGACTTGATTCAACAGATAGGTTGTCCGACAATATTCTTCACACTAAGTGTAGCGGATATGCAGTGGCCTGATTTGCATAAATTAATGCTAGGCACAAGTCCTACGAATCCACGTGAAGCAAGAAAATGGTGACATCAAAATGTAATTGATAATCCACACATTGTAGCACATTATATGCACTTGAGAAATTCAATGTTTCAAGAAGAGGTTTTCGAACATTTTCATCAGGCTACAGATTATTGGAGTCGTTATGAATGGCAACATCATGGATCTCCTCATGTCCATGGGTTTCTTTGGTTAAAAAATGCTCCCAACATGGACGCTTTGAATTGGGATTATCCTAGAGAAGTTATATTTGCAAAAAATTATTTCAACAAATGTGTGCATGCAATAAATCCACGTGAGGGACATCAACATAAGATTCAAATTGGAGTTAATGTAGATGATCATCCTTCTGTAAAAGACACAAAACAAATATTTCAATAAAATCCAATGATTGATTATGAAGAACTTCTTAACTGTGTCGAGCGTCATATTACTTGCAATGAGAAAAGTTGTCTTCGAAAGAAGGGAGGAAAAATGGTCTCTCGATAGCATGCACCATGGGATCTATCTGACCATTCAAAACTTTACATTGATGAACAAGGAGAAAAAAAGTAAGAACCTAGAAGAAATGATGATAGAGTGAATACACACAATCGTGAAACATTGATGATGTGGAGGGATAATATAGATTGGCAGCCTGTACTTTCCATGTGCGTGGTTATTAATTACATAGCGAAATACGCTGCTAAATCTGAAAAAGGATCTGAAACTTTCCACAATATGTTAATGTGGGTCTCTTCTATCCAGAATCCAAATGAACCCGCAGCACGTGCATATAAAAGTTTGTTGTGTGAATCCATTATTGATAGGGACATTGGTGCACAGGAGACATGTCATTTGCTTCTAGAGTTTCCTCTTTCATAATGTAGTCGTTGTTTTGTGGTTATAAATGTTGGTATGAAGGTTTTCAAACAATTACAAGTTGATACATATAATGCTGACAACAATCATTATTTGATTGATGCATATACTAAGCGACCTAAGAATATGGAAGAACTTACATTGATAGATGTTGCAAAATACTAGTCATATGACAAACATCAATTGGGGGGAAAATGGTTACAATGAAGGAATGCATCTATTGTACGTGTATTTCCTAGATTTAACTCTATTCCTGATAAAAAATATGAGAATTTTGTTGAATTTTTTCGGTCCGAGTTGGTTTTGTACAAGACATTTCGTGACTTTCGAAAATATATAGGCCACACATATGATGAAATAGTACAGAATTGGCAGAATTTGCAGTATATACCTTGGTATGTTGATCGTAAATCTGTGCCTACAGATGCTCGAGTTGAATCTGACAAAGAAGAAGAACATCCAAATCTACAAAGAGATTATAGGCAACATGTATGGGAAATCATATGTGGATTATATAAAAATCAATTTGTAAATTATAATGAGTTTGAGATGCTTGGACATAGGGATCTTGATCATATGAATAATTGGAACACTGCTTTTGTAGATGAGGATACATCCAGTTGTGTAATTCATTCCATCTCTGAAATGTGAAAACTAAAAAATATTTCTACTAATCAACATGCAAAGTCTTACTCAATTGATAGTTTGGGGGATAAGCAAAGAATCGCATACAATGTTATCCTTGAGCATTATAGAACAGGTGTTGATCCACTATGCATGATAATCCAAGGAACTGCGGGCACAGGAAAGTCGCATTTGATTGGAGCCATTAAAAATACACTTGCAAATCTCTCACATCAAGGGAAAAGTCCATTACTTCTTCTAGCTCCTATGGGGTGGCAGCTTTCAACATATCTGCAACAACAGTTCATTTTGCACTTCATATACCGATCAAGGAAATTAATCCTTTACAAGGACCAAGTTTAATTAACTTACAAGAAGAGTTGAGGTCTGTTAAATATATTTTGATCGATGAAATGAGTTTTATTGGAAAAAATCTATTAATCAGAATAGATTCAAGATTTCACCAAGTCTTCTCAGAAAATGCTACTATACCTTTTGGTGGAAGATAAATTATATTAGTCGGTGATTTGGGACAATTGCCACCTGTCATGGATAATCCTGTATATGCATCGGACAGTTGTGACCCTCAATATTGTGTTTTGAAAAAATGGACAAAGCAATGAACAAATATCTTTTCGTAATTTGTTAATGAATATTCGAGATGTAGTTCCAACAATTGAGGATTGGAAATTTTTGATGACTCATACAGATACTTCCTTGGATGCTTCAATGAAAAAGTCATTCGATAAGGCGATATATTTGTTTGCTACAAATGATGATGTAAACTGTCATAACAAGCATTTAATAAGAGGCCTAAACTGTCCCATTGCGACTAGTATTGCCACATCTGTAAGAACCAGCTATTCTACAGAAGGAGATGAAGAAGGGTTGGAACTTGAATTATTGATAGCCATAGGAGCAAGAGTAATGTTGACATAAAACCTATGGACTGATACAGGACTCATCAATGGTGCTCTTAGAGTTATACAACAAATTGTATATAACCCTAGAAGTTCGCCTCCAGATCCACCCACGTATGTTTTAATAAAATTCGATAATTATGTGGGGGTACCATGGGATGAATCGTTTCCTCAAGTGGTTCCTATTACATCTATTGAAAGAGGTAATAAAAAACAACTTCCATTGAAACTCGCTTGGGGTTTAACAATCCATAAGTCACAAGGATTGACATTAGACAAAGCTATTATTAATATTGGAAAGCAAGAGAAACAGGGTATGACATTTACAACAATATCTTGAGTTAAAGATTTGGCAGGTCTACGATTTCAACTCCCCTTCTCATTTGATCGATATGAGAAGATGTCAAAATTGTCGGGTGTGAAGATAAGAAAAGATGAAGAAGATAGATTGAGAATGATCACGATGTGAACCCTATTTTCATTTATTTTATCCTTAAAACATTATTGTCTCTATTTTCCAGTTTAACAATTATTCAATCCTTAATACTTATTACTTACATTGAGATAATCCTCAAAATTCTATCTGTGTTTTCAACTTAACCTGTTCCTTACAATGTTCATCAAACTCCAGTTTTGTGTCACCGCCCACGACTGAAACTAGCCTAGATCCAAATCCTAGGCTCTATCAAGCGCCGAGAGAGATCAAATATCCCGAGGTACAAACCTCTTCTCAGGTATTGCACTCAAGGAGGTTTGCACCTTGGGAGATTTGATCCCTCTCGGTGCTTGATAGAGCCTAGTATTTGGACCTAGGCTGGTAGTAGCATAATTCGAGTATAAATAGTGATATTAATAGAAAAAAATTTTGTAACAAAAAAATTTACAACAGATAAAGTATTAAGTAGACTTCTTATAATAAAGCTAAACATATATAATATTATTAATAAAATATTAAATATCAACCATAAATATTAAACATAACAAAAATCATTTATTTTTAGAAATATTATTACATCCAAAAATTCAATTTAAAAAAATATATATAAAATCTCAAGCAGCTGAACAAGTGTGAGAGAGACTACCCTTAGTTACTAATAGCTATATAAATTAATGAATGCTTGAGTGAATTTCTTAGTATGAATTTTCCAGTGTTTAAATAATTAATTTTTAAATTGGTTTTCAAAATTTAATTAGGAACTTGTATTTGTATTACACATACACCCAATATTTGAAGAATTTGGAATTGTTTAGAATTTACTTACACAAAAGGCCAATATGACCCAATAATGCTAGTACGATTAGAATCAAGTGGAGACAATGTGACCAATCCTCCCTTGTTAGTCTATTCCTTCCATGAACCTGAAAACCTTTACTATAATTTTTTGTTGTAATATTTTGTTCAATTAAAATTAGACTCTAATTCTCTCATGTGGACTAGCATATTCAACCCATTCTTTGCATGGTTGGGAAGGGATCATGTAAAACAAATTTTTTGACAATCAATGACTCGCTAATTGCAACACAGGTTACACGACTTGACTATGGAGGAAGCAACAATCACTTGGAAGACCTTGCTCATTTTTGCTTGTATTAAGCAAGAGTCTAAGACCATGCCAAAGAAGAGGCAATGAAGGATTGTTATTTCCAACACAACATATAACACAACATATATGTAATGTTATCTTTAAAAAACACATTTTTATGTTAATATGCATTTTTCTTTGAGGGCAAGTTTGAGAAATACTGTAGCACTTTCATTGCCCCTCTCATTAATTAGAACCCACCACATGTCTTGTCAATAAAAAAAACCATCATGTTTTCTTTTGAGATAGGGTTTGAGATATGGTTTGAGATAAAGTTTGGCTAAAACATTATTTGTTGCTAACAAAGGTTTTCAAGGGCTTCAAAATGTCTAATAAATAGGTTTCCCTTGGTCTAACAATTCAAAATGGGATTGCAAGTAGAGGTTCATACTACATTGCACAATGGGCATGGTAGATTGGTAGAGGTCACAGTAGTTATGATGGCATAATGGAAGTAGTTACCAATAACATAGTTACCTCCACCTTCAAATTAGGAGTTTACAACCATTGCCACACATCCAAGAATGGGCCCTATGGTCTATAGAAAAAATTGTTTTACTCATATCACAATCTCAAGCATTTCCCCTCTGGTTCCAGAGAAAAAAGCTAAAAACCCTCTGCTACTTTATTAATTATATCCCCACCCATTTTATATTATATTCAAAACAATTTTTTGTATATCTAGAAGCTCTTTTAATATTAGTCGCGTGTTTCTCGCACGAGTGTGGCTCATTAGCGGTTCAGTTGTTATGAATTCACTTGTTGTAAATTGTAGGTCATGAGGTCAAATCCCACTCGGGTTTACCTGTTTCCCATGTCTTACGGCGGGTGTGGGGAACCTAGGGGTATAGTGGTAGTGGGAATGGATCCCTGGAACCCATGTCACGTGAGTAACAGCCCAACTCCAGTTGCCGATTCCCCTAGTAACAAAAAAAAATATTAGTCATGTGTTCCTTTGTTTTTGTTGTAGAATATTGTTTTGAAGGCGTCACGGGTAGGGATGGCTTAAATTATTTTGAATCTGAGATTATTTTGGATTTGTTTCTATTTTCCAAGCCCCCCTTTTGATTTATATTGTGACATGTCGTCTAGCACACCTACAAACTTCTAGATAGACATTATGTAAGCTTCAAGTGGATTTCATATTCATGATACATTGGTGAGAAAACACTTCTTTGTGATTCCTAATAACATAGAATTCAACGGGATTGGAAACCATGACAATCCATAAGTTCACATTTTGTGTGCTATAATGCTAGTCTTCAACTCATAAAATGAAGCAACATTATCCAAGTCTTTTTTCCCTTATTAGCATCGTTCCAGTATCAATTTACAAATAGAATCGTTAATAAAATATAAGAAGAGTGGAAGAAATGCTTACCTTAGTCATTTAGAATTTCCAGATAGGATTAGTGTTTTATATTTCATACATAGATATGAAAAACATGAACGTCTACTTATATAGAATACTCGGGCCCTAAAAACGTCAAACATGTCTATTAGAGAAGTGTAGTCACTGAACATGTACCGTCCATGGATGTGGGGAAGTGTCCTTTGTTAGAATTTTAAAATTTTATGCCCAATAAAAAGAAGATCGCTAACCTACATCTGGGAAGTATGTGAGTACTGGGACATCATCATTTGCAACATCAATACGTAAATTCCAAGACATCATCGTCATCATCAATATGTGAGTATTGGGACATCTTCATATGCAACATCAATATGTAAATACTGGAACACAAATAAAATTATTAGCATGTTAATGCTAAAAACAACATCATCAACATCAGCATAGAAATGATGGAACAACATCTTCATCGACAACATAGAAATGATAGAACAACATTATCATCATTAGAATAGAAATGTTGGTGCGACATCATAATCAACACAGAGTGCTAGAACCATGTCATCATCAACATCACAGAGTATTGTCATCAACACAGAGTGTTGGTACCACATCATCATCAACAACATAGAGTGTTAGTACCACATCATCATCAGCAACACAGAGTGTTGGGACCACATCATCATGCCCTTAGTACATCTAAAGCAACATCACTGTGGGTACTCTGATAGATCCACTGGGTGTTTTTATGTCTTACTAACCCTTTCGATACAAACAAGCCTAACCATACAAATGGATCTACCTGGGGACCAAACAATCCTTGTTTGGCTTACTAACCCTTTCGAGCCAAACAAGCATAGCCAGAAATACTAATCCCCCTAGGATCAAACATGCCTCATTTGACTTACTAACCCTTTCAGTCTAAACAATCCTAGCTAGACATATCCTACCTATACTGAGCTACCACACCACTAAAATAGGAAACCTACGACATCATCATCATCATCATCAACGTCCTCATCACTCCCTCTTTCAAGGGAGTTGATTTTAGACTACACCAAGCTTGTCTCAAAAGTATTCAAAATTTACATGAGACAAAGGATTGGTCAATATATCTTCCACTTGTTCCTCTGTAGGAACATACTTGAGCTATATAGATCTCATCTGCACTGTATCTTGAATATCATGGAAATTTATCTCTTTGTTCTTTGACTTGTTGTGAAACACAAGGTTTTATGTCAACTTGATGCAACTCTGATTATCGCAATAGATATCAGTCACATCCATCTCTGTATCGAACAATCATCTCAAGATATTACAGAGCCAAATTGCTTCACTACAGGTTGAACATGTGGTAATTTATTAATCCTCTGTTGTACTAAGAGCAATACACATCTAATTTTTTCTATAAGCCATGAGATCACACTTGATCCCAAACTAAAACAATGTCCTGAGGTACTCTTTCTGTCATCGGTGATCCCATCCCAATATGAATCTATATAGCCATGTAGTATAATATCACCATCGACTGTATATATGAGGCCACAATTCATTGTACCCTTAAGGTACCTCATCACATGTTTTGTTGCAACTAAGTGAACATGTCAAGGCTCCACCATATACTGACTCAATGTGTTTATAGCAAAACATATAACTAGTCCAATATTTGTTAGATACATCTTAGAACCAATAATATGTCGGTATAATGTAACATCAACTGTATATGAGGAATCATCATTCAATAGCTTCAAGTTAATCACTATCAGAGTGTTCATAGCTTTGCAATCTAGCATCCCAAATCTATTTAGTATTTCAACAACATATTTTCCTTGGTTTAGGAATATTTCATCTGGGAATTGTAGACCAAGAAATTAGTGCATCATGCCAATATATTTCATTTTGAATTATGTATCAATCTTCTTCTTGCATTCATCAATGATCTTCTCATTGAATATTAGGAAAACGTCATCAACATACATCAACAGAATCATAAGACCTTCATTGACAACCTTATAGTAAAGTTTGGAATCTTCTTTACTCTTGGTAAATCCCAAGCTCATCAGGAATCCATCAATTCTGCCATACCATACTCTAGGTGCTTGCTTTAACCCATAGATTTCTTTTTTCAATATGCATGCATGTGAATCTCTGTCACGGGTTTCAAAACCTGAAGGTTTTTCAATGTATACTTCTTCTTCTATCGCACCATTTAGAAATGTTGTCTTTACATCCATTGGGTGTAGCCTCCATTTCATCTTGGATGCCAAGGCAAGAACAGTTTCGATTGAGGTATATATTACTACTGGTGCAAAAGTCTCTTCATAATCAATTCCTTAGTTTTGTGAGAGTCCTCAAGCTACAAATCTTTCCTTGTACTTCTCAATACTTTTGTATGTTGAATGTTTTGTCTTGGATATCCACTTTGAAGAAATAACTGACTTCTCTCTTAGTCTTGGTACTACAACCCAAACATCATTCTTTATGATATATTTGTATTATTCAATAATTGCATCCATCCATTTATTATTCTTTGTATCTTCTTGAAAATAGGTAGCTTCTGTATCAACAAGATTACACATCAATGCCACATAGCTAGAATAGATCCTTGATCTTTTGCTTCCTTTTAGAGCTCCATATTTTTCTGCACCTTGAATGACATCACGATCCCAAGATGGTCTTCTTTTTTATGAGATCATCTCCTGATGCATCTCCATAGGCATTTGAAGCTCTGTCGTTTCATGGTCTTCTAATGTATGTTCTTCTTCAACATTGTAGACTGACATTCTACAAGTTTCTTCAACTTTGGGGGATTCGCGTTCTTCTTCTGAATCTTCATCGACATGGTTCTTTCTGGGCTTACTAAAAGTTGCATCTTCATTAAGTATAACATATTTTCTAATCTCGATTTGGTGATAACCTGAAATGTACACTCTATAAGCTTTCGATTGATCATTGTATCCAACAAATATTCCCTTCTTTCTGGAAGGGTCCAATTTTGTTCTTTTCTCCTTGGGAACATGTATAAACATAGGACAACCAAAAATATTTAGGTGGTTGACTTCAGGTTTCTCTTCGGTAAACATATCTTTTGTAGTTTTGTTCCCAAGAGCACTATGAGCAATTTTGTTCTGAACATATACTGTGGATCTAGCTTCTTCAACCCATAGATGCATGGGTAAGTCTTAATCATGAATCATGGATTTCACAGTTTCCATGATAGTTCTACTCTTTCTTTATTCTACTCCATTCTATTGAGTATTATATGGTGTGGTCAGATCCCTCTTAATCCCAACTTCTTTGCATAAATCTTTTAATTCATTAGAAGTGAATTCTGCTCCATTGTCGAATCTCAAGGTCTTGATCTTCTTTTCATATTAGTTTTCCACAAGAGCCTTGAATTCTTTGAATCTCTCAAATACTTCATCTTTTCCTTTCAATAAGTAAATCCAAGTCTTGCAGGAATATTCATATATACAATAAACATAATAAACATACTCGCTTAATCAAGTGGTTGACATTGGACAGCGTACATCTGAATGAAAAATGCCCAATATCCCTTTTGCTTTACCGTTTCTTCTTGTAAATTGGTTCTTGGTATTCTTCCCTTGAGCACATCATTTTCAAACTCCTTCAAGATTGATTTGAATTTCTGGTAGACCTGTGAATACCTTACTCACAATTGGTAGGGATTTGTAGTTCACACAAGAAAGTCTCCTATGCCATAGCTCACATGGATTGATGGTACTGGATGTTAGATATGATTTTGTATTTCCCTTTAGCTTGTAAATTCCTCCTTCTTCTACTCCAATCACAACTGCATCATCTATTGTGTCTCCCTTTGGCCACATAAGGACTTCTTCATCTACAAAATAAAATATGAAGTCCTTCTTATCAAGAGTTGAGATGGGAAGTAGATTCTTTTTCAATATGGGTTCCTCAAAATGTATGCCCGGGAACGACGTAACTTATTTTGGAAGGGAATGAAAAGGGAAATTCAATTGATGGTGCCTGAATGTGATACCTACCAGTGTCACAAGGGTGAAATGACACTCCTTTCGGGATTGCTCGAACCCTTTCCTATCCCTACACGGATTTGAACAAATATTTTGATGGATTTCATTGAAGGGATCCCTAAATATGGAGGGAAGACAATGATATTGGTTTTGGTTAATATCCTCTCCAAATATAGTCATTTTTGTGCCCTCATCCATCCATATACACCCTCCTCAATGGCAAAAAAAATCATGGACCAAATATTCTGTCTTCATGGAATCCCTTCTTCCATTGTTTCATATCGCGATGCAAATTTCATAAGTCATTTTTGGATAGAACTATTTCTCCACACTAGCACCAAACTGAAGATGAGTTAAGGGTATCACACACAAATAGATGGTCAAAGTGAAGTTATCAACAAATTTTTGGAAACTTATCTTCATTGCTTCACCTCTGAACAACAACATTAGTGGGAAAAGTGGCTCTTGCTTGCTGAATGGTGGTACAATACTTCCTACCCCACTACATCTAAAATGACTCCATATGAAGCAGTCTATGGTTAGGCACCACCAGTGCTCCTTCCATACACCCCCAACAGTTCACAAGTTCAGGAAGTTTGCTTGGTTCTTCGAAATAGAGATCATATTCTTCATATTTTGTAGGACAATCTTCACATGAAAGGAAACCGAATGAAACAACAAGTCAATCAAAACCATTCTGAGTGCACTTTTCAAGTCGATGATAAGGTTTTTCTTCGTCTACAGCCTTACAAACAATCCTCCCTACAACTCAAAGGGCGTCATACGTTGACTCCAGAGTTCGATGGGCCATATAAGGTTCTTCATAAGGTTTGTTATGTTGCTTATAAATTAGAACTTCCTCCTTCTTCTCACATTCACCCAATATTTCATGTCTCTTGTCTTAAGAAAGTTATTGGAAACAACATCATAACACAAACTATTTTACCAGAACTGGATAATGAAAGATTCATCATTTTGGAGCCAGAGGCCATCCTCAATAAGCGCACTTGTCATCTTCACTCTCAATCCATGAAATAGGTATTAATTCAGTGGCACGACATGAAACCAGAGGATGCTACATGGGAACCACTCCTTCAGATTCAACAACAATTTCGACATCTAAAGCTTTAAGGACAAAGTTTTTCTAAGAGGGGTGGGATATTAGGAACCTGTGTCAACCCTTCTCTTTACTTTGTTAGTATATTGTTGTTGGACACATATGCTTTGTAAGTTGTCCTGTGAGTATATTGTATTATCCCACATTCATGGGGAGTAATAGTTGTTTAGATTAGACTTAGTATATAAGTACATGTTGAGGCCGATGAAGGCATCCACGAGTTATTTGTATTGAGCTTGCTCAAAGGAGGTTTCCCCCTCTAATGGTCTGCAATCAATAAAGTTCCTTCTGTGTTCTGTTATATCGTGCATTTTTATTATTTATTGTAGGAGACTTCTCACAACCATGGTCAACCATGAGAAATCATGGCCAACCATGAATAACCATCATCAACCATGAACAACTGACTAGGGTCAACCATATTCAACTAGATTCAACCCATTAACCATGGTTTACTAACTAGGGTCAAACATAGTGGTCATCCTTAGGAAACCATATTCAACCATGAACAACCACAGTCAAACATGGTCAACCATAGTTAACCACAATAAACCATGGTTAACCATGAATAGCCATAATCAAAGATGTTAAACTAGAGTCAACCATAGTCAAAGATGGTAAACCACATTCAACCATGAACAACCAAAATAAACCATAGTTGAATTTTGTAAACCATAGTCAAAGATGGTAAACCACATTCAAGCAAATTCAGCCACATTAAACCATGGTTAACCATGAACAACCATAGTCAACCAGGAACAACCATGGTTAAGCAACTAGGGTCAACCTTAGTGAACCATATTTAATTAGGGTAAACCATAGTCAACCATAGACAACCATGAATAACCACAGTAAACCATGAACAACTAGAGTCAAACATGAACCATTCTCATCCATGAACGACCATCATCAACCATAATCAACCATAAACAAACATATTCAACACTATAGTCAACCATGGTAAAACTAAGTCAAACACAATCAATATTAGTCCAACAAATTCAACCATGGTTCACCTATGTCTATTATGGTCAACCACTATTGTTCAAAGTGAACTATTCTTACACATAATCAATAATGTTCAAGTAAAGTCACCCATGGTCAAGATAACCAAACATGCTCAGTTATAGTCAACCATGGCTAACTGTGATCATGATCCAGGAGGATATTGGTGGCCACCCACCTATTCCACTTGGACCCCCACCATTGTTTCTTTCAGTTTTCCAGTTTCCTTAATTGTAGCACAATTTACTATTTTTGGCAGTTTTTGGGTCCTAAACTTTCGGAGTTGTTTTGAAGCCCTAAACAACATTTTTTTGGCATCGAATGGTGGGGTAAATATGAGTCCAATCCGGACTTGATATTTGTTGTTTATGGATGTAATACTTAAACAGATCTTTCTAATGATGTATCATGCGCGTCAAACAAAGGTAGTATGCTAAAGTTACGGCCCTGAGAAATTGATGTACCAAGTTACCCAACGAGGCCCACATTCTGGCGTTTCACCTCCTAGGGTTAGGTTTTTGGATGTGTAGGGTTTCCATTTTTTCTCAATAATATATAGACCTTCGAGCCTCATTGTAACATAGAGTTTAGAGGCATGTATCCGCCACATCTCTTCTCAGAGATAAGCTACCAGCACTCTAGCTAGTTTATTTCCATTTTGTATGTAAACAAGTTTCAGTTATTGATTAATGAAATGACGTGTTATTTCCGCTGCATATTTGTTTCTGTGGTTATTTTTGTATTATGTTGCATTCCTGCATATATCCGGATCAGTGGTATCAAATCAATCTTCTCTTTCTCGATCCTTCTTTGCATGTCCCCAATGAGTGCGGGTTATAAAGAGTTAGGGCTCAATCTGGTTGAACCTTTGCAAGATCAGCCTCGCAAATCTTGATGGCCACCCATGGGGGACGAAAAGAAAGACAAGGGCGCAAAAGATCCTATCAAAATGTTGCTCGAGGAGGCCCTTGAAAAACAAAGGAACGCAATGATGGATAACTTTTCCTAGATCCTTCAATGACTTCCCACTGGCAGCGCATCTGCATCTAGCAGCCACTCTGGAGGGGCAACCCCTTTTAAGGTACACGTAAACTTCAACATTCCCATATTTGATGGCCGAATAGATGCAGATGTCGTAGATAGATGGTTGAATCTATTAGAAGGATATTTCTCGGTTCATGACTTTTCTAACCGGGAAAAGAATACTTTTTTCTACTCAAAGCCGCCCCCCATGTCAAGGACTGGTGGGAAACCTACTGTAAGAGAAAGGATGAGGAGGAACCCTCTCTATTCTCGGTCATACCCACTTGGAATTCTTTCCGAGATTCCATAAAGGGACAATATTATCCGGTGGGGAGCTATGAGGACAAGTACATACAATGGACTACACTGCGGCAGCAAAGAGATCAAGATGTGCATGAGCTGACGAATCTATTCCATACCCTACGCACCAAGTTGGGTATCAAACATTCAGAGAAACATTTGGTGCTGAAGTACCGTAGTTGTCTGCATAGATACATTTAGGAGGAAATGGAGTTCCTCGACTTCTCCTCGTTTGGTACGGCATATCGGTATGTTGCCAAAATTGAGCAAAAATTCAAACAAAAAAAGCGAGATTTTGGATCTGCGAATCAAAAGCAAGGGAAAGGTGCTCCCAAACCGCAGAACCAAGGACACATCCAAGGCATGGTAGATCAAGAAAACTTGCCAAAGCCTCAAGGAAAGAGCAACACTGCAAATCCGAATAAGGAAGCGAGAATGTGGTGCGAGTTCCATAAGAGCCCCACTCACAACACAAGTGAGTGTCGGGCTAAGCAGTCACCGGTGGTCGAGATAAAGGCTTTTGAATCATATGCATACTCTGACACTGAATCAGAACTTGAGAAGGGGAATGAAAGAGCGAAGAAGATTATCGATGTGTTACCACCTAAGTTGTACTTAGTGGTTTTGTATCAAGTGAGCCTGGTGAACCAGACAAGGATAACTTGTTCGGACTTCAGAAGACCTTTGGAATTACTTCTGGGAAGTGCTTGTTGTACTATATCACATGTTCATACCCCATGGGGGAATTGTAATAAATGTTCTAGCATGATAGTGTCTGTAAAAGGCTCGGTCTCTTAGACTTTATTTTTCAATTCGATCATCCCAGGGTGTTTTTTTCCTTGATTATTATTGGTTGTTGAATAAATGACTAATAATTTCTGAGTTTTTCACTCCATACCTCCAAAGTTGGGGTGGTCAGCTTGGCATTTAGGCCTATTGAGGTTATTAGAGTCTATGTGTCAATGTATAAGCATGCTAGACATCATGTTCGAGTCATATGAACATGTCTAAGTCCCCCTAGGTTTTTTCAATTTTTCAATTTTTTAGTTTTTTCAGTGTTTTTTATTAAAAATTTAATTTTTCCAAAACTTAGGCTATTTTTAAAAAGTTTAATTGGAAAAATTGATTTTGTAATAAAAGTGGGCCAAATAATCAGTTTCAGTCATGTAGGTGCTCATTTTCAAGCTAAGAGCACCATGTAAACCCATGGACCCACTATTTCCTAGTTTTGAGTGATTTTCCATCACTTAGGTCAGAAAGCCCCAAAAATCAATTATTGATTATTTTAATTAATAAATTGATGAATAATGGAGCAAATCCAAAATCATAAATCAGTGGATTCTCAGCCGATTTGATTGAAATCAGTCAGATCTGAACCAGATTGACTGGATCTGACAAATCCTTTACTGAAGGAGGTGATCAAATCAGATCCATAGTTGATCTTCAGCTGTCTTCATGGGGAATTGTGCGCTCTCTTTCTCCTCCACATGTGTGGACTCTCCTGGATGCTCTGTGGACTGATGTGTCGGTTTATGGGTTGATGTGTCAGCTCAATCAAGCCCCCAGTTTACAAGTAGGCTTAGTTCAGCTTCAGATCTACATTGATTGACTCTCTATCAGCTGATTTGATCTGTCTCCTTGGGATTTGCGCCCCCTAGACTGGATCTCCTGTTTTTTGTATATATCCAGGCAAAAGCTCCCTCTTCCAAGCTAGTTAGAGTTGTATTGAAGGGCTTTCTATTGTAATACTGTTGTGATCTTTTGATTGTTGAAATAAAGAAGCTTTGGAGGCCAAATGGTGTAATGCTCTCATATGTGTGGATTAAGCATTGTCTTACGGCCATTGATGTTGCCGGCTTTTCTCTCAATTTCTGCATCTGAACCTTGTATGGCTTGAATGATTCAGCTGAATCAATAGGAGTATAGTTGGGCAAGTAAGATTACTTGTTTTTCTTATATTTCATATCATATATGTTAGAATATCTAGATTATACATGTTTAATAAGTTTATTTGCATGTAATTCTTGTCTCTTTTTCATATATATATCCAGATCTCATGAGGTTTCGTGCAGGATTGTGTGCTTAGCTTTCAGGTAGCAAGGATCGAATGAGCTGTGGATCTAGTTTGAATCCACTGTACATCCAAAATATTTGTGAAGAAATTGCCCCTCTGTATTCCACTAACAAGTTTCCATTGCAGATCTGCTTCAGCAACAAGCACTTCTCTTCTCCTTTTCCTCCTTCAAAAATCTTAAATTTTCTCCAAAATGGTTACTATTAAGGAATCTTATTGCTCAGATCTGTCTCATTAAGAAAATTACATAATAGATCTAGTTAGTAATATCCTTTCCCAATTTTATATCTCAGTTCCGTTTTGCATATAAAGTTATATTTTAAGAGATCTAGCTGAAATTACCCTCTTTCTGCAAGCATTTAAATGAAAATTTGTAGCTTGCTTTTAAGGTAGTTTCCTTTGTTTTACTTTAAAATTTCCTATTCTGCAATAAAATTGTACATCTTATTGGCTTCCCAAAAGGCAAGCCAATATCCCAAGGAAATCTTGCTTTCCTTGGTTCCCTTTTTACCTTTTTTAACTAGTTTTAACTTAGTTTTTTTTGGTTAAAAGTAAGCTGACCCAAAGATACTTTCAGAGTGCTTTTGGGCATATTTCAGTCTAATATTCTTGTTGGTGTTTATCAGGTGTAATAGAAAATAAAGGAAGCTGCTGTTCGAAAGTGGCCTCAGGAGCGTTCAAATCCCCCCAGGGGTCTCCCTTTTGAATGAAATCTTTAATTTTCGCACTTTGTAAGCTCTTGATTTCATTATGTATAAGAATCAAGAGGCATCATATCATTTTTCTGATATTGTAACCGCTGGTAATAAAAATAATTTTGAATAGGCTCTTTTGAGCCCATTCCCCATCCCCCCGGGGGGATTTGTGTTCGTGTCTTTTTTTTGCTTTTCGTTCATATTTTTTCAATCTAGCATAGTATTAATCTGCAGGGTAGTATAATTTAATTTTAAATCAATTCCATATTCCATTTTTATTGGCTTCAAAGTAATTTTAATACTTACCCTACGAGCCTCCTTTTGAGTCGAAAGTTGAAGAAAGGTTCGTGGTAGTCTAATTAGAAAATTGTGGTTGCTTATATTTAATGTTTTATTTTCTATCATCATTTTTTTCAGTAACCATTATAAAATTAACCCCTTGATTCCCCGATTGAGATCCACTCGGATCGAAAGAGGTTCCTGGAGGGTTTTCTTTTTAACAAGAACACCCACTCTAAAATTTACTAAAATTGACAAAGACTCCAGTGTGTATGCTCTGCACTTGGCTGTGGTTCGTCCAATCAGTCAAGCTGTATCAAAAGCATTTGAGTGACTAGAATAATTAGGACTCACTCTCCCAAATTGACAAACCATCAGGTGAAAATCCAACACCTAGATCAAACCATTACGGTGGAAAAATACCCAAAGGAAGCGGGAACTTCTGAAAAGTGACCTCGGGGTGCTGATCTCTATCACACCCCAACGGGTGCATTATGAACAATAGCCCCAGAGACTCCTTTCAGCCCACATATTCCTTGCAGGTAGTCGTGAAGGTTTAGTTTTGGACATACTCCAAGTACTCTCGGGTATATCTGGAGTCCACCCCTTCATCTAATTTTAATCAACTCACACCTCACATTAACTTAAAACGTACCAAGAGGCAATTGCAAAACATTCACTCCAAGCACATGCAAGTACATTGATTTTATTTTTGACTCCATTCTAAGGCACTAGTTATTTTCTTGCTATATATATATATTGTGTCTCAACATTGTGCTTTCGTGCGCTCATTTTTGTATCTTGTCATCTTTGATTTTTTATGGTTAAATTTCAAACTCCTAAGTAACTCATTTAGTTTAACATCACCACACTAAGTAATCTAGCCTTAGTAACTTAATAGGGTCTACCCCCCTTGGCTTCGTTAGGATTTGAGCCTAAATGGAGGAGTCAAGAACAAGGTGAC
>LPNX010496816.1:0-70143 GCA_001517045.1 Pseudotsuga menziesii | reverse complement strand
TCGAAGTTGCAGTGTGGTTTTCTAAGTATAAGTTTTAGAAGTAATTAAAAAATAAATATCATATGAATGCCAAAATGCGTGTATGACACGTCAATGGATAAAATATTCGTTGGTGAATCTATCGGTATCAACTCCACTCAGTTATGTGCTAGGAATGGTAGGGTTTACACCTCTGCAAGGCACAGGAAATTTTCCATTTGTTTGAATGAGGGCTAAGTCTGTTTTTTTAAGCCCTCGACCGAGGTATGAACCTCGACCGAGGTATCTAAATACCTCGGTCGAGGTATTTAAATACCTAGGTCGAGGTATTTAAATACCTCGACTGAGGGTTTGTAAAGCCCGCAATACCTC
Organism: Pseudotsuga menziesii; assembly: GCA_001517045.1. Lineage (NCBI taxonomy): Eukaryota > Viridiplantae > Streptophyta > Pinopsida > Pinales > Pinaceae > Pseudotsuga > Pseudotsuga menziesii. The sequence continues at coordinate 69,792 of LPNX010496816.1, read as the reverse complement.
GGTCGAGGGCTTAATAAAACCTCGGTCGAGATATTAAGACCTCGGTCGAGGGCTTAACAAGCCCTCGACTGAGGTGCATTTTTTTGTTTTTGCCGAAATGCTCTTGCCAAAAAGTGTTACCCAGGTCCGTGGATTCACCCGACAGCCTTGACTCGAGACTTGCCCCCAAGGACACACCGAGTGGCTTGAAGATTTCTGCCACGTGACCCAGGTGTGTGAAAGGTGGCAACACGATGCAGAGCCCAACGCCACCGTTGCTACCACAAAGATCCAAAAGGAAGAACCAGAAGATTCAGAGGAGGAGCGTATTTTCCACTCCCAGATCTGGGTAAAGGGTTCCCCGCTACAGTTCATTGTCGACAGTGGGAGCCAAAAGAACCTGATTTTAGTAGAGGTCATGAAGCAGTTGGGTTTGTCGACCATAGCACACCCATAGCCATACACCATCGGGTGGCTTCACCAAGGATGGGATCTCTGTGTCAGCCAGCAGTGTCGCCTTCCCTACAACATCAAGCCCTTCATCGATGAGGTATTATGTGATATTACTCCTCTTGATGTTTATGATGTATTATTAGGTCAACCATACTTATGGAAGTGACATGTTGTGTATGAGTCTTGGCCTCACACTATTATTATTACGTTGGGAAATAATTTGTACAAGATACCAGAGGTACCACCTCCTTCCGCTATCTCTTTGGTTACAGCAAAACAATGCAGTAAGGTCATTTCCAAAACCGAGAATTTTGTTTTCTTGATGATCCGCCCTTAAGGAAAGAACAAGATCGTGGCCACGACCTCTAGACAGGGCCCCTCCGTACAACAACAACAAATGGACAAGGTCATGGAGGAGTACTGGGACGTATTCACCTCACCCACTGGGGTGCCTCTCCACTGTCAGGTCAAGCACCGCATCGGTTTGACCCCAGGTGTGCCGCTGCCCAATGGACCAATCTATCGACACTCTATTCTAGAGAATGATGAAATCAAGAGGCAAATTCAGGAGCTGCTGTAGAAGGGTCACATCTGACCAAGTTCATTGCCCTGTGGGAGCCCAATCGTGTTGGTACAGAAGAAGGATGGGACTTGGAGACTCTTTATTGACTATCGGGTGCTAAACAAGATCACTGTTCGAAATAGGTACCCGATCCCACGGATTGATGACCTCCTAGACCAGCTTAAAGGGGAAAAATATTTTAGCAAGATTGGCTTAAAGTGTGGGTATCACCAAGTACCGATTGATGTGTGGAAGACTGCCTTCAAAGCCAAGGAGGGCCTTTTCAAATGGTTGTTCATGCCTTTCGGGCTGACAAATGCTCCTGCAACCTTCATGAGACTGATGGACGACATCTTGCGGCCATTCACCAACTCATCTATAGTAGTATACTTGGATGACATCCTGATCTTCAGCCAGACTTGGGAAGAGCACCTCCACCACATCCGACAGGTCCTCCAAACATTGCAGCAGCATAAGTTGTGTGCCAATTTGGACAAGTGCACTTTTGGCATGAACCAGGTTTAGTATCTGGGATACATTATTGATGAGTGTGGGGTACATGTGGATCCAACCAAGATCCAAGTCATTGGGGATTGGCCAGCCGCAACTACTCTAACAGAGCTTCGCAGCTTTCTGGGCCTTGCTAATTTTTACCGTAGGTCTGTGATGGTATTCTCTCATATCACTTGGTCCTTGAGTCAAGTCACTAAGGGAGGAGTGAAAGAAAAATGATTTTGGTTGAAAACTTAACAAAAGGCGTTTGCAGAATTGAAACATTGCCTCCGATGTGCCCTAGTGCTCACATTACCAGACTTGCAACAACCATTTGAGATCGAGACAGATGCCTCTGACTATGCTATTGGGGTAGTCCTTACTCAACAAGGGCATCTAGTGGCATATCACAGTGAGACATTGTCCGACACAGTCCGCAAATATCCCACTTATGGCAAAGAGATGTATTCCATTGTATAGGCTTGCCGACAATGGAAGCATTACATTTTGGGGAAGGAAACGATCATCCACATAGACCACCGACCCTTGTAGTTCATACAGACACAAGGGAAGTTACAGAACGATCGCCATCAGAAGTGGTCTACATATCTACAACAGTTTCATTTGAGCATCAAGTACAAGAAGGGAAGCACCAATAATGTTGCAGACTGCCTCAGCCGATCACCGTGCTCAACTCTTGTGGGCATGAGATTTCTGATTGGCCGCTTCTCTACAAGAGCGATCCAAAATTCAGCCACACATACTAGACACTCTTGGAGGGAAACCAAGTTCCAAAATTTCACCTCCAGGATGTACTACTATGTCACATGGGACACCTTTGTGTTCCTTCAAGCGAGCATGCCAAGATGATTTGGAAAGCGCACTATAGTTGGGTCACTGGGCATTTTGAGGTCGAGAAAACAGTGTTAGTATTGCAGAAGTATTTCTATTAGCCAAACCTTCAACAGGACATTGAGAAGTACATCCGATCTTGCACTGCGTGTGCCATTTCCAAACCATCCATCAAGAATCAAGGCCTCTATACTCCGTTGCCTACCCCTAGTTGACCTTGGGAATCCATCTCCATGGATTACATGTTGGGCCTTCCTTCTACTAAGCATGGCAACGACTGTGTGTTTGTGGTCGTTGAAAAATTCTCAAAGATGGCCATAATGGCGGCCTGCAAGAAGAATATTACAGTAGAAGCCACTGCTAAACTCTTCTTTGAACGACTGTGGGTACACTTTGGGATCCCACAGTCTATAATCTCATACTGGGACAACAAGTTCCTTAGTACATTCTGGTCCAGCCTATGGTCAATGCAAGACACCAAGCTCACAAAGTCCATAGCTTTCCATCCCCAGACTGATGGCCAGACAGAGGTCGTCAATAGGATGATCGTACACATTTTGTGCATGTACAACTCAAAGAATCCACGCACATGGGACAAGAGCCTCCCCTACGTACAACACAGCTATAACTGGGCCCTCCACAGCTCAACCAACCATAGCCCCTTTCAGGTGGGCTTGGGATTCTGGCCACTATGTCCCATTGACGTAGCGATGCCATTTGCAACTATTAAGGATGATTTAGCTCATATCCAGTCTGAAGTTTCCAAGGCGAACAGTTTCATTGAGCGCATTCAGTACATTCGCCAACAGGTTCATGACATATTGGACAGGTCCAATGCTAAGTACAAGCAGTGACATGATCAGCATCGAGTGCAACACAACTTCCAAGTGGGCGACAAAGTGTGGCTACATTTGCAGAAGGAGTGCCTCGTTGGACCCCACCGCAAGCTTCGCTCGCTTCGATATGGGCCATACACCATCACCAAAGCTGTCAGGGACAATGCCTTTGAGCTCAGTATTCCACCATTCCTTGGTCTGCACCCAGTGTTCAATGTGGACCACCTTCGGCCCTACTTTCCACCTCTACTGGACACATCAGACGTGGCAGAACAAACTCACACCAACAGAGTTAAACCTCGACTACATGGAACAAGCCACAACTGATTGAATTATGGACACACAAATCAAGAACATCCGTTAGAAGAAGATCCATCTATATCGAGTTGTCAAAGCAGGTCAACTCCTTCACCAGGGAAAGTGGCTCACTAGGGACCAAGTTCAGCAGAAGTTTCCTCATCTCATGGAGGAACTCAATGCAATGGGGACCATTGCTTCCTAAGGGGGGAGGAATGATCTGGGAGGATATTAGTGGCCACCCACCTATTCCACTTGGACCCCCACCATTGTTTCTTTCAGTTTTTCAGTTTCTTTAATTGTAGCACAATTTACTATTTTTGGTAGTTTTCGGGTCCTAAACTTTCAGAGCCGTTTTGAGGCCCTAAATGACATTTTTTCGGCATCGAATGGTGGGGCAAATATGAATCCGTTTCAGACTTCATATTTGTCGTTTATGAATGTAGTCCTTAAACAAATCTTTCTAACGATGTATCATGTGCGTCGAATGGAGCTAAAGTTACGACCCCGGGAAATTGATGTACCAAGCTACCCAACAGGGCCCACATTCTGGCGTTTCACCTCCTAGGGTTAGGTTTTTGGATGTGTAGGGTTTCCATTGTTTCTCAATAATATATAGGCCTTCGAGCTTCATTGTAACACAGAGTTCAGAGGCATGTAGCCGCCACATCTCTTTTCAGAGATAAGCTACCAGCACTCTAGCTAGTTTATTTCCATTCTGTATGTAAACAAGTTTCAGTTATTGATTAATGAAATGAAGTGTTATTTCTGCTGCATATTTGTTTTTGTGGTTATTTGTGTAAGCTAGATAAACTTTTGACCATATTAAACCAAAATGTACCTAAAATATATTTCTAATAAGTATTTCCCTCCAAAAATGCAATATAAATAATATATAATTTTAACAATATTCTTAACCAAATGCCCATAAAATCACAAATCAAAAAATTGTATTCCAATTATACATCCAAGGAATTTACAAATAAGTATTTTAACCATTATAAAATTTATAAAAACTAAATATTTTAACCATTCTACAACTTATAAAAAATATATATATTTTAACGATTCTACGACTATGTTCATATTTTATTTTATATTATTAAAAACGTCGTATACCATGTCTCTCTCTATATTCTTCAATTTAGAAAGAATATGATTTTGCAATATAACTCAAGACTATGATTTTGCAATATAACTGAGGCAAAATAAACCACAATAGTTAGTGGGCAGTGACAAATAAAATTACTAATTAACTTTTCAATCTTTCTCAGTCCACAATTTTCGATAGCCATTGGGTCTTCAAAGTCTAAACCACTCTACAATTTGAATGGACTGATCTAAGAGAAGCCGTGTGGAATTTAATAAGTCTTCCAGTGCTGGAAATGGACTAATAAAAGAAGCCCTCGCGCTCAGTGCTGGAATTTGGTTTCTATTCTCCAGTCGAAATATTTGGAATTTGGTTTTTATTCTCTCCGTCAAAATATTTTTTTTAAGTTTTGACATTTTACCTTTCAAGAATAAAATAAAAAACAGGAGATAGTCTCCCCATGCCCAACTATCAAAAAGAGGAGATAGTCTCTCCATGCCCAACTATCACACTATTTCACAAGAATGATCACACACACACCAACAATTATTTAAACAAACCACTAAGCCCCTTTCTACCGATATGCAGAGAAAGACTCCTTAACTGATACAATCTAAAAATGACGACAGTCTGTAATTATAAAAGAAACTTGGAACAGATCAAGCTTCAAGTCTGTGGATCATCAGTCCATTAGTGGCAAATAAAAATGGATAACGAGCACAAGGAAGCTGTGAAGGAGTCTCGGGGAAGGAAGGTTAAGCTAAAATATTTGCACAAGTAAATGACCGAGTTCACACAAGAGAGACTGGGATCAATTTCACAGCCCTTACAACCTTCGTTTTCTCCTAGATATATTATGTTATTTTCACTTTGCACTCCGCAGTTTTATTTAGAGATAATACTCTACTAAAAATATTTCGGTTTTTCAACCATATACCAACCATATACTATCGACTCGAGTATTGAGTTTAAATATATACACATTAAAGAAAATATACAAAAAATCATAGTAGCTTTTAAACAAATCAATATATTTTTAAACAAATCTTTAAATCTAAACTAAAAAAATCCTGCAAGCAGGATCTTTGAATCTTGATAATGCTTTCCAAGAGTGTGTGTCCAGAGTAGAGACTCCACTATCCACTGTCCAACTCCAAGGGCTTATAGGCTGAAGCTCCAGCCTTCCAAGTTCCACTTCCAACTTTCAACTTCGAACTTTCAAATCATTTAGTTGAGGATTGAGCATTGAAGTTTGTACTATGTAGATGCTAATTGCAATACTAAAAAAACAAAAATAATAGAAAAATCATTGTTAAATGACATTTGCATTCAGAAAAAAATCAAGAAAACCTACAAAATAGAAAAGCATGGATGATGGAAATGGAAATAATACTAACTTAATATTTTCCTTCTTAGTGAAAGTATGGTTGGAATTTAGAAAGTATAATTTTATATAATTAATAAGATAAAAGTATTGATATTACTAATTTACTAGTAGTTATTTATATTGGAGTTTTAGTAATTTTGTTGCCCTTCAAAAATAGTAGTAATACAATGACGTTTTTTAAATTTTATTGCCTTTCAAAAATATGTTTAAATGATAAAAATAGATTTAGGACTTAGAATCCTCCATTACCCTTAGGGCACTCAGATTATGCAATTCCAATCACTAAAAAGTTCACTTTAAATAATTTCAACCAGATCTTGGCCAACAAAAAAAAATGGTATCGAGTTTAGTTCACTGCTTTTGAATTTGGTACCATACTAACCAAAAAGCACTCTTCTATTAAAATTTATAATATGGAAAGACATTGAGTGTATTTAAAAAATCAATATTTTATATTATATGTGTGTTCAAGCCTGTGGTGGGTAGGTGGATTGGCCCACGTGGATTTTGTCCCACATGTCATCTTGTCATTGACCGTTCATATGTTTTCTGGGTAATATCACAATTGAAATCTCTTTTGAAGGTTTACATAAATCACATTGATATCGATCTCTTTAGTTCCACTACAGGTTGATCCTTGGGAGCAGTAGCGTTGACAGCAATTGCGCTACAACTGTTCTGGTCTTTCTCAGCTCAAGAAGATTACAAACAACTTCGCAGAAAAGTTGGAAAAAGGAAGTAATGGTGTCGTGTATAAAGATTAAGATTCTTGATAGTTGTAAGCATAGCGAGACCAATTCATGAATGGAGTACGGATCCATCATGTCAATTCGGTTCGTCTGGTGGGTATTGTACTTTCAAAAACCCTAGAAGCGCACTGCACTGCAGTTGGTATCTGAGTACATGCTCAATGGATCTCTCCATAAAGTCTTAAGCTGAGAACAATTGCATTTTTGGTGCTGATCGTGTAATTGCATTCAAACCTCACAATATATTGTTGGACGTCGGCTTCATACCCAAAGTGTGTAATTTTGGTCTGCCAAAAGTTGGACAACAAACCCTACAATATATTGTTGGACGTCGACATCTAAATGAGATGTGTATATATATATATAGTTTCGGAATGCTTTTGCTATAGATTCGTGGGAAAAGAAAGAACATCCATTGGAAGGTGAACCGTTCCAGTCAATTTTACTTTCTTGAGTGGGCTTTCAAGCTGCTTCATGCTTCAGAGTGGTGAGTGCTGAGATTGAAAGGAAGAGAGAAGCAGAAGATGCAAAGAAGGAGACGACGCTGAAGAATAAAGTTGGTCTACTGGTGGAGCCAATACAGATCTATAGATCTTAAGTGTTTAAGGAGGGTTGTTCAGATGTTAGAAGGAAATGGAGATGATGTGACCAATCCTCCCTTGTTCGTCTATTCCTTAGCCTAACTTGAAAACCTTTGCTATAATCTTTCGTTGTAAGATTGTTTGAAATCGATAGTTGAGGCATTCAAGTTATTTGAGTTGACTATGAAGAAAGCACACAATCAGTTGGAAGACCTTGCCTATCTATCTCTGTTTGTATTAATCCATTGTCTAAGACCATGCCAATGAAAGGGCAATGAAGAATTGTTGTTTCAAGCACAACACAACGTATATGTACAATGGTATCTTTAAAAATCACTTCTTTGAATTATTCTCACATGCTAAAAGAGACACAATTTTGCAAAAGTTTGCACTAGGAATGCTAAGAGACACAATTTTGCAAAAGTTAGCACTAGGAAATGGCTGTTTGTATTACTAGTCATTGCTATTGGTTGCATTACAATGAGTTGATTACTACATGTATCTTTATATGTGAATGGTTTTATGTTGCATTATATTAGTATAACCACTTAACTATTTACCATAGCCACTTAATTTTTAGCAAAGCCACCTTTCAAAACCAATGAGAGGGTTTATTTGCTCGTGAATCACTTATACTCCTGCTTCCAAACACTTCAATTCTCCACATATGCATACGGTAGAAGTCATATAAGAATGATGCCTTCAACACTTTTGGGAATGGTGCTCACTGAGGGACAAGGGAATGAGGAGATTCAGAATGGTGGCAAGATTCCTCCATTATAACAATGATACAGGTGTGCCCTCTCACTTGGTCCATCAAATCCCTTTATATTCAAGAACTGTTTAGGATAGTTGTGATGGTTTCTAGATGGTTTTGGAGGTTGCAAATGAGACCAACAAACTCAAAAACATAATAGCTTTCCCATTTTCAAGTTTTTTATAATTTTTAGCCACTTGTCTAGGTCCACTCATTTTGCCTAGGGGTAAGGTGCATGGCACACTCCTTGCACTAGAGAAATGTGTGTGGGGTCTCTTTCTTGCTTGCAACTCACTAATTTCAAAGGGGAATGAGATTGATCTCCTCAAGGAGATTCAGACCATCAAATACTATCAAATTAGGGTTACTTCCATGATGATGGGTTCATGTTCATGATCGATCTTGGATACTTAGGTGTCATCTTGGGATATTGTCATCATAAACATGGAAGTGTCAATTTGAACTATAACAAGTATAAGAAATAAGCCAAAACACAAGGAGGAAGGTGGTTTGTGATGTCAACCATTATCTAGTGACCAGTTAGAAGGAGAAACAAGCTAATAATAGAAAGTACAAAGAAATTGGTGGTTGACGCAACTTTAATGCCTAGTATAGGGTGAGCATAGGAAATGATACATTCAAGGTAGTTGGTGAAACCAAAATCGAGGAAAAGTATCACATCAATTGCTCTTTAAAGTATACATTAACTAGACCAAAATGTTGCATACTATATGAGAGATAGGGGAAACATGCAAAATGGTGAATCCTAACTAGGGTGGAGTCCTATTAAATGAGGCCCTAATTTTTGACAAAAATAGAGAGGGGACTAAACCTCAACTTAAGAAACAAAAGGGGAAGAAAATAGAACCACATTGTCGGTCTTACTGGGCAGACCCGGGTTTACTTTATTGTATCAACAAAACCCCTAGCTCACTGGCCCTTTCGGCAACAGACTGCAGAACGGCCTGAAGTCTCACCCGAAGTGATCCTAGATGGGGTGGCTGAAGAATCAGGCTTCCTCAACCAAGTTCTGTAGCATCCTAGGTCCTTTTGACTCTAATTAACTAGCTAAATCTCTCAGCAAGGGCTGTTTCTCTCTTCCTAGCTGACTCTGCTATGGGACTGACTCTTATCGCATCACAGCTTCTAGGACGATGCGCAAACTTTCTCTTCTGCTCAACTCTTAACCTACGATATCTCACACCGCAGCTCCCCCGACAGTGCGATATCACCTTTCTACGCTGCTATATTTCCTGCAGTAAGACTCAATATGCTCATCAACTCTCAAGGCCCTGAGGCTTCCTCCCTTTGTATAATAGCTCAGTTAACCTTCATTAGGGTGTTAAACAACTTCACTTAAGCTTCTACAGTTTAACGTGCTTAACATCAATTACGCTCAACTCGCTGAACTAAATATACATAAGTCACTTAACACTGTAGTTGTTAGCTGTCGTGAATCAAGCACTGATAAACTCATATACAGAATACTCGACACATTCAACTTACATTTAACCTTATATGTTACTGTAAACTAAAGGATAGCATACATACATTCATTAACTGATAAGCAAAGTTCATGTAACGGATAACGGATAGCAAATAAATAGAGCATAATCACATGAAATAGTCGCACAACACACGGATGTTACGTGGTTCACTTCCAGGGGGGAAGCTACATCAACGAGAACTGTGTTTATATTATATCTTGAGAGAGTAGACACAGTTCCACTGCAACCTTTTATGCAGCTTGAGATCTTCTGGGAAACTCCACGCACACAACTGGAAGCCCTTCTCTTAGATCTCTTCTCTTCCTATAATGATTTCTCCTTACAATATACCCTTCTCTCTCTCTCAATCCCTACGGATTGTTACATTCATGCTCAAGGAGCCGGCCACTGGTTACAGTAAGATAACTACAGACTGAACGACAGAACCAGAGCTCGACTCTTTCTCAATGTCTCACAATACTGACAACAACTAGTAACAACCCAACCAACCCAACCTTTCATAATACAAAATACATGCTTAAATAGGTGGCCCAAAGGTCTCACCGTGATACAAAACTGTGGGCCTATCCCAACAGTAACCCAAAACCCTAACTAAGACAGTCGGCATGTCTGTACTTTGAACCGCCGCTTATTGGTCACACCGCAGCTTCCTGCAGTCTTCCACGATTTCCAGCGTTGATCGCGGGTATGGGCGCCGCTTCCTCAGTCGCTCCCCTTCTGTCCTTTATCTTTAATACCTTGGCCCGTTGCTCCTTCTCCATTTATGAGGGTAGCTGAGCCCTCCTGTCATCGCCGCTGCCTTAAATGCAGTAGTTGAGCTCTCTTCTCGGCCACTTCAAGTACTATTTCCTTTGAATTTCTTGTTCCAACCGCCACGATTTTCGGCCCATGATCCGTAGCGAGAAATGCGCTATAGCGTCGTACCTTTATCGCATCGCATCTCTTATATCGCTAGCTTATCGGCATCGCCAAAACTGTCTTTCCTCCAAAAATTGTCCATCTTCTACCAAAAATACCAGATTTTCTTGTAGCTGCGGGGCTCTGCTCCAACAGTCCCCTAACACTTACTTGTGGCTCGCCCCCGAGCCACTAACAACTGGTTTCTTTTTCTGTAGCTTCTCCTTGGCTTCCTGCAAAGTTCTTGCGAATCTCTCCTTGAGTCCTGCGACATATTTGTCCATAGCTTCAATACAGTCTTGTGCCGCTTCAAGCATAACTTGACTAATCATGGGGTCTTCTGTGCTATCAATTACACTCTTGCTTGTAGTGAACTCCTTGACCTTCTTCTCAACCGCATCGACCAGCTCTGCGATTTGTTCCTGATACGGTTGAAGCATATTATTGAATTGTATCTCTTTTTCTCGCAACCTTTGTGCTTCCTGTTGCAAACGGTTCATCTCTGTCATCTTCTTCATCTTTGCAAGAGCTCCTAAGCTCTTGAATTCTTCCTTTATTGCTGTTGTTGCATTCTCTATGTTTTGGATGCTCTGCTGCAAATCCAGTCTATCTGGGATCTCTTCTAGCTCCGATCATGTCTTCATTGCATCAACTAGCAATGACTCGGCATCATCTATGCGACACTTCATCTGCATTGAAGTGATTCTAAAGGCCTGTGCCCTTGCTTCCTTGGCTACCTCAGGTGTGACTGGTGCTTGAGCCTCAAGCTCAGCAATCTGCGCCTTGTGGTTGTTGGGCTCTGATCTACCAATGTGAATCAGACCTTAAATTTATATCAATCCGGGTCGGTAAGCTTAGAGGCATATCCAAGTTTTAGGACTTAGAGCTAGACTTATTTGGATAATTTAACTATCTGTGAATTGAATCTACTGTCAGATAAAAAAAATACTGTAACTTAAAGATACAAAAATCCTTTTACAGGGATAACTTCATTTGTTTCTTTTCAAGTATACAACAATCTATTTACGGAAGCAATCTTTTGGTGAAAGAACTGAGATAGTAAAAGCATTTAAACAACAATTCTAACCTTAACATACAGACTACAAAGCTCTGCCTAATACTCAAGCGCTGAATGGACATTTATTAATTAAATTCCCTTACAAGACAGTGTTCATAATTTATAATTGTCTTTTACCACTTCACCATTGAATAAACAACAATATATAGTATACAGAAATCGTGGTTTGAACCATCAATGCTTTCAGTGTTTAACCAGTAAAAGAACAGAGTTTATCAAACAATGCAAGTGATATGCAGCACGATGGAATAGCAGCTTGAACCATTAAACAAGATAACAGAGCTCTTTATGAAATTTGATTAAAAACTAGCTGAATTTGTTCTGCAAAAATAAACTAGATACTACAGGGATTAACACATACCAATGGCACGATTTAAATAACTTGCATCAAATGAAATCGCTGCAATCACCCAAATCGCTACACCGGCAAGTAAAAGAATGTGCGAACTCAACAATGGGGGCCCTCCAGTGCCTCATTCACACACCAATTGAAGATTTACAGAACTGAAACTCTAAATGTATTCACCATCAAATTGATCACACAGTAATGAAACCACGCAGTTCAGAAACAATATACGTTTCTCCCAAATCGTGATGATTCTTCATTGTTTTGTGAAGTACTTATACAAATTCAAAAGAAAACTGGAAATGCTATAATCTTGCAAACTAATTAATGAACATAGCCATCGAGATCCTCATTCAGAATTGTGAAACTCAACAAAATCAAAACTGCCCCTTCTTTGGTGCCGAGTGGGAGCACAGGTGTTGCCTTTGACTGAGGTTGACTTGACATCTGTAAAGGCCACATCACCTATCCGTTGAATGTTCATCCATCCTTGGACACTGAGGATCTTTTCTCTATCTTTCAGTTCCTGCCTAGCTGTCCTGCAAATGCTCAACTTTGGAGATAATACAGGAAGTTAGAACATCCCGTAATCTGAATAAAAATCTTAGTTAAAATGCTTAAAAAGTCTCAAAACTCAATTTATTAGAAAGCAATGACATTATACCTCTTAACCAAGGTTCATGGGTGAACTTTAAAGCTTTTATAATCAATATGGAGGTTTTATGAAGGGAAATGAAAGATATCTAAGTGGCAAAAAGAGGTCAAAACGGTGCCCAACATCTCCCCCAAGAGGAAACTACTGCATGTCCCCATGCCAAAAAATGTTTGACCCTGTTCAAAAACCAAAATTTTGTTGCTGATCATCTTGCTTCTAGTCTTCTGTCTGTGATGATACATCTATTGAAGCCCGAGATGCATAGAGGACCTTCAATCTCTCATACTTAGCCTTTAAAACCTTCCTTTTCTTATACCATCTGTATGCTTGTTTAGTGATGCATGTCCTCTGAACCTTCAGCTTCCAATTGACTTCTCTTAACTTCTCATTCTTTTGCTCAAGTTCCTTTAGTTCAAGTTTCAATCTCTTGATCTCTTTATTGTTTTTGGAAGCCTTCTTTTTCTTCATTTTTATTGGAAGCTGCTCAGAATTGGTACCCATCCCCATTTCTTCATGATCTTGTGCTGAATCTTCTTTTTCCTCTTCCATAGCTTGCTGCTCTGAGAAAAGAGAACTTGAACCTTTGGGTAATTCCTGTCCTAACTGCTTTTCTTTTTCCTTCTCTTGCTGGTCTAAGAAGAGGTTGATCCTTTTTGTCTGCTTGATCACCTCATCAGGATCTTGGATATCTTGTCCTTTTTCAACTGCTGGATCTTCTTCTGGACTCTCCAAGGTTTGTATATGTTCCTCATATTCTAATGCTGATTGGCTTTGAGCTTGCTTATACTTTCTTGGCTTTCTCTGGTAGGTGGTGAAGATTTGATCTTGTTTTTGATACTGTTTTTTTTTTCTCTTCACACTTCTAGTTTGTATCCTTCTTTGAGGCTGTTTTGAACTTGCTGCCTCAGAGTTGTCTTCATCATCAGTAATCAGCAATACCTCTTTCTTTTTCTTCTTCTCCTTTGGCAGTTTTGAGCTTGTTGCCTCAGGGTATGTGATCATCAACAATTCATCTTCCTTGAGACCTTCTTCAAGCAATTCTTCCTGCTCTTCAAACTGATTGTGAACTAGAAATCTTGACCATGTCAAATTTTTCCTTTGTAACTCATGCTAGATGATGATTTTAATGAGTCCACAGTGAAAAAGGCTTGTCATCTTGTCTTTTGGGCGCCTTTGGACAGCTTTAGCCATCTTAGTCAGACTCTGTAGCAGGAAATAGGGCAGATTGATCTCACATTCACCTTTTAAATGTTGTAACAGCTTGATGTGATAAAGGTAAACAATGCTGAATCTGCCTTCACAAGTAATAAATTTTTGAATGACATAAACTATTTCATCCCAGGGATGAACCAACCAACTTCTTGGTATCCCTTTCTTCCAATTGACTGACCCTGCTCTTGACCTACACAAAAATGGCATCCATGCTTTCTCTTTAAACTGTTTAGTCTTGAAAAACCTTTCTCATAGCTGTGGTAGACCAGTAACTTGTGCTAGGATATCTTCTGACAGTCTAAAATGCAAATTCTCCACTATAACTCTTTCTCCATCAAAGGTTTCGGCAAAAGCTAGACTAGCCTGCTCATTGTGCCCATTAAATTTTTCAAAGAAGTTTACCCACTGCTTACTTTCAAAAATCTCAAGGCAACTCTCATGAATATCATTGGGATTAAATTTTTTTGGTTCCAATCTAGATGACATTTTGAATTTAAATTGAGAACAGGAACCTTTCAACCTTTAACTCTGCCTTTGTCTTCCTATTTCCTCAACAATACTCTGAAAATGTAGGATTTCTGTTGGTTTGAACAGAGTATTCAACAAAGAAAAGGATTTTAAGCTTTACCTCTTCTTTGGTGTAATTATTTTTACTTCCTCCTGCATGATTTCTACAGTGATTGGAGCATTCACGGCGTCCCTCACACTGAATGTCTTTCCTCCTGCGCGATTTCTTCAGCAAATGGTGTCTACACTTCCTGTAACCCACGGCCCCTTCTCACTGTCAATTTCCTTCACACAGTAGTCGATTTTGTAGAGACAACAATTGGACTCGGCCTCAAGGAGAATAACCAAGTCGTGGTTTCCAAGTTTATCAATACATAATGCAGGAATCAAGCTTATTTACTTGCTGTTGTGGGGCATCATTCCACATTTTCCTTTCATCATTTTAAAAACGTGCCACTTCATTCAATTACTCATAAAAATGAAAGGTAAGGTTTTGATTTATAATCCTTTATATGCCCAAAGTTTATTGCACGAGCTGTAATATACACTTCAGTTTGTTGTATACCCAATGTTTTTAATGTACAGGCTGTAATAAGAAGGATTTTCTTTTAAAATAAACCTTTTTCCTTTTTAAAAAAATGCACTGAAGATATATATGACCTTGTTTTCTTCCTTATATATTATCTAATGCTTGATGCACTAAATACATATATAAAAGAAACTTTTTGGAATTCCTTTATATCTAAATATTTCACTTATTGCTGAGAATGAGACCCTATTTGTCTTTAAACCAAGAATAAAACTCTGCCTGTAGAATGCAATATGTATCCTGTAGAGTGCAGTACATATCCTATAGAATGCAGTATAGTCTTTTGGTCATTTAAAATTTCCCTTGGGTTTGATCCTGACAACCATCTTAACCCCTAGGGTGGAAAAATGAAGTGCTGGCAGAGACTAATGGAAGGTAAATAGAGTATTAGCGGAGACTACTGGAAGGTAAATAGAGTACTGGAAGAGACTATCAGAATAATGAAAAAAAAAAGGCAGTCAAGCTTTACAATAATTGGTAACATGTCATCACTTAAAAACAAAGATTTCTGAAACTTTTTAAAACATAAAAACTATAAATTCTTACAGACTTTGTTGGATGTCTCTGTATGATGAGTGTGCTGCTTGATGAAATTGGTTTGTATTCTGATTCATTTCTGTCCTTCTGATGTCTTCTGTCTGCCATCTCAAATTCCTTTAGCTTTACTGAAAGTCAGGTCCTTCTGTAGATTCTTCTGCCTTACTGGAAGTCAGGTCCCTTTGCATTTAAAAATCACTTGTATTGCTGGAAATCAGGTCCCTTCTGTATATGAAAAATCACAACCTTCTTCGTATGGAAAGACTTGGAGGGTTCTAATGAAGCATGAAAATTCTATCCCCCTCACAAGCCTACCTTTTGACTTGTCCTCAAGTCAAAGAAGATCTTCATTATTTGAAAAACAAAACTATGTAAAGAAACAGGAAATTGAAGAAAATATTTTTGTGAATTTTCAATGGCCACGAAAACCTGGTTTTCCACAGAAAATTCAAGTTTATATTGTGCCAGTAAACTGGCTTTCACAACTAAACTTCTTTTTTTCTTATTTTTATATATATATTTTTTATATATTTTTATTTTTTTTATTTTTGTTTTCTTTTTCTCTTTTTGTTTTATTTGCTTGCTGTATCAGATCAGCTAAGGAGCAGGTGAAGGAAAAACACTGATGTGTCTATCCAGCACTTGCATTTCCTTTTGCTGTGAAATTTGTTGTATAAAATCTGCCTTGCTGATAGGTTTGTTGTACAGCTTGAGTCGGTGGCCATTGACCACAAATGTACGTGCTTCATCATCTATGGTTTGAAGTTTGACGGAACCATTATCATAGACTTCAAGAATCTCATATGGACCAAGCCAATGAGTTGTAAATTTGGCTTTAAAATCTTTAAACTTTGAGTCAAACAATAATGCCCAGTCACCAATGTGAAATTGCTTCTTTTTGATAAATTTGTCATGCCATTGAGCTCTCTGCTGTTGTATCAGAATATTGTGTTCTATGGCAGCCTATCTCATCTCATCTAGCTGATTCAACTGAAGTATTCTTTCTTGCTGAGCCTTAGAAAGATCCATGCCCAAATCTGCAGCTAACTTGAAAGTATGAATTTGAAACTCTATAGGGAGGAGGACTTGCTTACCGTAGACAAGCTGGTAAGGAGAAAAACCAGTACTATTTTTCCAAGTGATCCGGTATGCCCATAAAGCTTCAGTAAGCTTTGCTGACCAATCCTTCCTATGCATCTGAACAGTTTTGGTGATGATGCCTTCTAGGGTTTTATTTGTAGATTCCACTTGTCCATTTTCCTGTGGATGGTAAGGGGTGGACTTTCTGTGCTTGATCTTGTACTTTTCTGCTATCTCCTGCACTAGTTTGGAAGTAAAATGGGCACCTTGATCAGTTACAATTTCCCTAGGTACCCCAAACCGGACAAATATCTCCTCAAAAAGAAAGTTTACCACAGTCTGCTCCGTGGCTCTCGGTAAAGGCTTGGCCTCTACCCACTTAGTAACATAGTCCATACAGACCAAAATATACTTCTTCCCTTGTGATGGTGGATTAATTGGACCAATGAAGTCAAGGGCCCACTTTTCAAATGGTTCAATGAGGATTTGGGGATGGAGTGGCATTTCATCAGACCGGACTGGCCGTCCCATCCGTTGACAAGTATCACAACTTCTAACATACCTCTTAGCATCTTTGAAAATAGTAGGCCAATAATACCCTAGATTGAGTATCTTGTATGCTGTCCTTTTATTTGCAAAATGACCACCACACGGTTCGTCATGACATGCCTTAAAAATATCTAAAATTTCATCCTGTCGTACACATCTTCTTATGATTAGGTCATATCCTATGTAAAAGAGGTCACCATTAACCCATATATGCCTAGCACTTTGTTTAATTATCTTTTTCTTTTCTTTAGATGTCAGAGATGGTGGTAATTGTCCTGATGATAAGTAATTAGTAATGTCAGCATACCAAAGAGTGAAAACAGAAATTGCAAACAGGTGTTCATCAGGAAAACTATCAGAAATAGGAACAATCTCACTAGTATTGTGTAAACGAGACAGGAAGTCTGCTACTTGATTTTCTCGTCCAGGTCGATCTAGAATAGTGATGTTGAATTCTTGCATTAATAACAACCATCTAGTAATCCGACCATTAGTGATAGACTTGTTCATTAAATATCGTAAGGCTGAATGATCTGTATGGACAAAAATTTCATAACCAGTTATGTAATGACAGAACTTATTTACAGCATGAACCACTGCCAACATTTCCTTTTCAGTGACTGTATAGTTTAACTCTGTAGGTGTCATATTTTTACTTATAAAATAGATTGCATAAGTCAAAGTATGTTCTTTCTAGCCCAATGAGGCCCCTATTGCAGTAGCAGAGGCATCAGTAGAAATATGAAAAGGTAATGCCCAATTTGGTCCTCTTAAAATGGGTGCAGTTGAGAGCTTCTCCTTAAGGGTCTGAAATGCATATTGACAATCAGTATCCCAATTAAAATTCACATCCTTGGAAAGCAATTTGAACAATGGCAGAGCTATCTTACTGAAAATTGCAATAAATCTACGATAATAGCCTGCATACCCTAAAAAGATTCTTACATCTGTTTGAGTTGTTGGTTCAGATAAATTCTCAATTATTTGAATTTTAGCAGGGTTGACTTTTATTCCAGATGCAGAAATGTGATGTACTAAAACTATCCCTTCAGTCATCATCATAAAACATTTTTCATTACTGAGGGAAAGGTTTGAGTCAACACATCTTTTTAGAATTTTCTCTAGGTTTGACAAGGAATCTTCAAAGTTACTTCCATACATAGAAAAATCATCCATGTAAATTTCGACACACTCATGAATTAATTCTGCAAAGATGGCCAAGACTGCCCTCTGAAAGGTAGCTGGGGCATTACATAAGCCAAAAGGTAAAACCTTATAGGCATAGGTTCCCCAAGGACATGTAAAGGTGGTTTTTCCCTGGTCTTCTGTTGCAATACTAATTTGATTATACCCACTGAAACCATCTAAAAATGAAAAGTATTCTTTGCCAGCTAGGGTATCCAACACTTGATCAATGAAAGGCAATGGAAAGTAGTCTTTTAACGTTGCCTTATTTAATTCCCTGTAATCCACACATATGCGCCATTTTCCGTTCTTTTTAGGGACAACAACCAAGGGGGAAACCCATTGGCTGTCGGAAATGGGGTAAATAAACGCTACTTTTAACAATTTTTGCATCTCTTCCTTGACTATTTCTTTTATTATAGGGTTCATTCTGCGTTGTGGTTGTCTAAGAGGCCTGATTTTATCATCTGTGTAAATGTGGTGAGTGCATGTCTCATGATGAATCCCGAGCATATCAGTGTACTCCCAAGCAAATGCATGGGAATTTTTATTCAGTAAATTAATCAATTGTTCTTCTTGTGATGTAGTAAGATGTGCACTTATATTCAAACTTTTGCCTAGACTGATTTCAATTGTCTTACTTTGAATATCTGTGATGGAATGAACATTGAGAATATCATGAAGTGCCAATGCTAGAGAATGTACTGTGCAATTTTCTTGAAAATTATAACCCAAAAGTTGATTTGCTGCAGCATATTGCATGTCTCTTAATTCTTCAGAAATATCAGGTCCAGCTATAAAATAATGTAACAAATCTTCATTGTTTGCTTCCTGAAAGTCAAAGAACTGGTTGATACTCAGAATAGGCTGAACTACTTCTTCTTCTTGTGCCTTAGTCTCATTAATCCATGACAACTGATCTAATGTAGAAGGTCTTTGGGCAGAAGGGTAAAGTGTAATTTGTTTTCTTTCTGTCCCATGTGAAATAAGCATGCTACCTGACCTACACCCTATGAAGGCATCTGCTGTTGCCAGCCATGGTCTGCCAAGAATCAAAGGGTGACCTCCTAGGTTAGATTTTGGCTGAAGCACTATAAAATCAACAGGATATTCCTAGGAGTCTAAAGAAACAGTAATATCTTCTAAGTCCCCTTCAGGTGTAATTTTAGACCTATCAGCTAATTCCAAGACTGTTGTGGTTGGTCTGAGACACGGGGACTTCAATCAGTGAACCTCTCACATAGCACCTGCGATGGTGGCATATTAAAGAATACCCTTAATTTCCATAGATATTGACCGAAATTATTTTTGTTGCAACCCCCTCCCAATACTTAAAACCTCCTCCCCACCCCTTTTTATACCTCAATTGTTATAAACCACCCTACCCACCCCCACCTTAAACCCCTCATCCCCCCAATACCTGCAATATATTGGTTCAATTTTTGATAATTTTAAAACCCACAATATGAACTAACGTGATAGGATATTGGTCAACAAGTGAAGCCCCCATGGTCTGAGATTTGTCAAATGAAGGTATTCCATTGTCTCAAGTGTCATAACATTAATGGCATCACCCAAATCGATCAATGTTTTTGGGATTGAAAAATTATTAATAGTAATTGTAACCATTGGAATCCTAGGATCCATATACTTTTCAATGAAAACAGTGTTAGACATTAGTCCTGCTAGATTGCCTACCACATGAATTTTTGATGGATCCTTCTTCCTTTTATTAAGACATAATTCCTTAACTGTTTTAGTGTAAATTGGAATATCCTTTATAGCCTGCAGTAAAGGAATTTTGACATATACATTTGTTAACTCATTCAAAACATCAAAATCAGGTAAGAAAATTGACGGTTTTTCTTTGACCAACCTTTCTGGGAAAGGAGGTTCATATGATACTAAGGTTTTTCCTTTGTGACTTTGATTTTCTGACTGAGATTTTTCTGTATTTAATTTTTTTTAAGTTTTCTCATTTTCTGTTTGTTCTTCTAAAATAACAGGAGATTCTTTTTGTAAGGTTTTCCCAGATCTTAAATTGATATTTTGCAGTGGAAGAACTGAATAGGGAAGTGCCATTCCATCATCAACATTATACATGGGTCTGTCTGTTTTATTATTTGGATTTGGAATTGGCTGAGCTGGTAGTTGGGTGGGCCGAGGTGGAGGTTGATTGGATGGAAATTGAAGCTATTGAGGTGGTGGACCTAATTAAGGAGCCATGTTGGGTTGTTGAAAAGATGGAACTTGGAAAGATGGGGCTTGGACTTGATGCTGCTGGTATTGGGGATAGGCTGAAGGTTGTTGATAGGGCTGCAAATAAGCTTGCTGGTATGTCTGGTTACCATGGGCATAACCTCTCCAATTTGGAGTAGATTGGGCTAATGGAAGAGACCAAGTTTGCCAAGGCATGGGTGCACTCCATGAATTCTGAATAGGAGTTTCATAATTTGTATGAAACTACTGCATAGGGTCTTGAGACATACCTGAATATCGTGGCTGCTAAGGTCTTCGTTGTCCCATAAAGTAGAGAGACTCCATGCTTTGATTCTCCTCCATTCGAGCTTCCTGCAACTCTTTCAATCTAGGGCAGTCATCAGTTTTATGATTAAAAGTACATAAGCCACAAATTTCAACAGCATTTAAAGGACATTCTTTAAGTGGATGTTTCTTTCTACACTTAGGACAAAAGATAGACAAGGCTTGATCTTGCTGGTCCTGTTGTTCTTGTCTCTTCTTATTTTTTGCTACTTCGACCTGTGTACCTAATGTGCTCAATAAATCAGTCTTGAAATCTTCTAGCAGATTTCCAAGCTCAGCCCTAGAAATACCACTGTTTGCAGACTTGTTTACTTTGGTAATGATGTCCCTTTTTCTAGTTCTAGCCTTCTCTCGCGAATATTTCTGACATAAATCTTGTATCTCATCAAAAGGAAGGTAAGAAATGTCACCTTTTCCCATAACATTCAAAATATCTAAATACTCGTCTCTTATTCCTTTCAGAAATATTGTTCTAATGATCTCTGGTGTCAGAGAATTGTATTTAGATTTCTGTAAGTTGTATGAGAACCTCTCCAAATACTCCTCCAAGCTCTCATCTTCCTGTTGAGTCATTCCAAAGATGTCATCTTTGAGATCCTTTGATCTACAGTAGGCCTGATATTCGCGAAGAAAGATCTTCCTCATCTCATACCAGCTAGTAATAGAATGCTCTCCTAAACCCATGAACCATTTCAAGGCAGCTGCTTTAAGGGTAGCAGGGAAAAGACGAATCTTATGGGTGTCATCAGTGTATCCATAATTTCGGCACAAGATATCAAACTCAAATAGGAAAGAGTCAGGATCTTCAGATGTCAGGCCATAAAAGTTTGGTAAGACAGAGGGTGGAATGTTCTTCATTTTTACCTCTTCCCCTAAGATGATACTAGTGTCCAGAATGGGGAATTTAAAAGTGGCTTCCTGATCTCCTTTAGTTCTTTCATCCCTCTCCTGTCTCCTTTCTTCTTCCCTGTCATGTCTCCTCTCTTCTTCTCTTTCATGTCGCCTCTCTTCTTCTCTTCTCTCCTGTCTGCGTTTGTTTTCTATTTCCAGCATCCTCTCATATTCCCTTCGCTGTTCTGCAGTTGGTATTTTTGATGTTTCTTCCTCAGCCATTTTAGAAGTACCTACTGTTGAGATGAATCCTTTTGGAAGAGAAGCTCCTGTTACTTCTGTTTTTGGGGTTTTTTTAAGAAATCTTCCTTTCTCGTCTCTTAGTCTTGACATAAAAGTAAAACCTATTCTGTGTTTTTGGTTGAAATTTTTGTTTTTATCAAAAAACTAAAGTTCCTAAGCCTGCTTCTACAATGCCTCCCCGGCAATGGCGCCAAAATGTTGGGCTCTGATCTACCAATGTGAATCAGACCTTAAATTTATATCAATCTGGGTCAGTAAGCTTAGAGGCATATCCAAGTTTTAGGACTTAGAGCTAGACTTATTTGGATAATTTAACTATCTATGAATTGAATCTACTGTCAGATAAAAAAAATACTGTAACTTAAAGATACAAAAATCCTTTTACAGGGATAACTTCATTTGTTTCTTTTCAAGTATACAACAATCTATTTATGGAAGCAATCTTTTGGTGAAAGAACTGAGATAGTAAAAGCATTTAAACAACAATTCTAACCTTAACATACATACTACAAAGCTCTGCCTAATACTCCAGCGCTGAATGGACAGTTATTAATTAAATTCCCTTACAAGACAGTGTTCATAATTTATAAGTGTCCTTTACCACTTCACCATTGAATAAACAACAATATATAGTATACATAAATCGTGGTTTGAACCATCAATGCTTTCAGTGTTTAACCAGTAAAAGAACAGAGTTTATCAAACAATGCAAGTGATATGCAGCACGATGGAATAGCAGCTTGAACCATTAAACAAGATAACAGAGCTCTTTATGAAATTTGATTAAAAACTAGCTGAATTCGTTCTGCAAAAATAAACTAGATACTACAGGGATTAACACATACCAATGGCACGATTTAAATAACTTGCATCAAATGAAATCGCTGCAATCACCCAAATCGCTACACCGGTAAGTAAAAGAATGTGCGAACTCAACAATGGGGGCCCTCCAGTGCCTCATTCACACACCAATTGAAGATTTACAGAACTGAAACTCTAAATGTATTCACCATCAAATTGATCACACAGTAATGAAACCACGCAGTTTAGAAACAATATACGTTTCTCCCAAATCGTGATGATTCTTCATTGTTTTGTGAAGTACTTATACAAATTCAAAAGAAAATTGGAAATGCTATAATCTTGCAAACTAATTAATGAACATAGCCATCGAGATCCTCATTGAGAATCGTGAAACTCAACAAAATCAAAACTGCCCCTTCTTTGGTGCCGAGTGGGAGCACGGGTGTTGCCTTTGACTGAGGTTGACTTGACATCTGTAAAGGCCACATCACCTATCCGTTGAATGTTCATCCATCCTTGGACACTGAGGATCTTTTCTCTATCTTCCAGTTCCTGCCTAGCTGTCCTGCAAATGCTCAACTTTGGAGATAATACGGGAAGTTAGAACATCCCGTAATCTGAATAAAAATCTTAGTTAAAATGTTTAAAAAGTCTCAAAACTCAATTTATTAGAAAGCAATGACATTATACCTCTTAACCAAGGTTCATGGGTGAACTTTAAAGCTTTTCTAATCAATATGGAGTTTTTATGAAGGGAAATGAAAGATATCTAAGTGGCAAAAAGAGGTCAAAACGGTGCCCAACAGTGGTCTTCCTCCATCTTGACCATGGTCTCTTCTAGAGCCTTTGCTCTATCTGCAATTCTTCTTACTTTCTGTGTTAGAGGCAAGGCAGGCTCTATGTTACACTGGGGTAACTCCGATGTGATGTTCTACAGGACCTGACTTAGATCCTGTTCTCTTTCTTCATATAGTCTTAACTCCCCAGCCTTTTTCTGAAAGCCTGGGGTGAGCTCTGCATTCTGTTGTAGCAGCTGAGTGTTCTGGTTATAAGTCACAAGATCTCTATCCCTGAGATCTGTGGCTATCTGCTACTGGATCATCTATAGTTGATCAATGGGGAATTGTGCCAGATTAACCTCGACAGGTTTTCTAACCTGTCTCTGCACATCAATCATCGAAATAGGGAATCAGATGCTCCCTGGCGGTATCAGCACTGTATTGGTGTGATCCTTTGCAAAGACTTCCTCATGGGAAATCGATGGTTTTGAGCTTTCTCCTGCTATTTCCTTGAATGGCGGAATCTGCATCATGGCAGTATTCTCAGTTAGTGCTTTCAACTCCAGAAGCTGCTTCTCTATCGTGCTCTGTAGCTTGTCCTGCGATGTTTGCATCACCTGAAATGAGTCCCACATCTTCTCCTGCAATCTCGTTGCGAGGAGATCATACTCATCCTCTGTTAGTGCGGTCGCTATAGTTGGCATTGAGAATTTGACTTTTTTCTGCGTTTGTGCCACTGGTGGCACTTCTACTACATCTTTCCTCTTGGAACCCACCTTACCTTTTCCTTTGTCTAATGGATGTATCAGTGCGGTATCTGCTGGTACAATTCCTATTGTGGCATCTTCTAATGCGTTCTTCCACTCTTCATCAAAGTCTTTGATGAAATCTTCTACATCCTGTGCTGTCATCCTGAACAATCCAATAGCCTAGTCATCCTTTCTAAACCCTTTTGGCCTCAGATAGATTGTATTCCTGTCCACAATGAAATCAAGCCGGTTATGATACATGTCAATAACCTCTGTGTTGATCCACGGTGTCTCATGGATGACTCACTACAACAGCTTATAGTATTCATAGAATACTATCATATTGATCTTTTTCTTGGCTGGACTGCTACTTTCCCATAAGTTTGCATAGCGCGTGCCTCTGCACTCTCCGCCTCGTAGCTGTAGAAACTAGGTATGGGGTAGATCTCTCCACCCAATGAATGCACATAATATAAGTAGCCATGAGAAGTGGAAGGGGTGGTTTGGCTCGTCCTGTGCTGCCAAACAATCTGCAAGAAAAATATTTAATAAAAACAAACACCTATTAAATTGTTCACCTTCTGCGACCTGTACGGCAAGGTGAATTACTGCTCCTGTGACTTCTTTCGGGTGAACTTTAGTTAACAGCCTTCCTGCAAGCAGACTGGCTATAAATCGGAGTGTAGCTTATACTTGTTAACTAGAAGCGCTGGTAGCTTAGTATCCTTGCTTTTCCCTGATATATGTGTCTGAGGGTCCTTACCGGTCTTGGACAGCCTAGTGATGCGGTGTATCAAATCGACGTTCAGATCAACCCTGTTACCTAGCCAGAGGTAACCTCCATGTACACAGGAAAGTAGCACACGCACCATGGCATTAACCTCTATACCTTGTCCGAAATGTGGTATTTTCAACAAATTAAGCAAGCCTGACTGCTCAAGAATCTGGACATGTTCCATAGGAACAAACTCATCTGCACCGGTCCTCGGGTTCCTCTGAACCATAAGATACTGATCCTGCCAAAACTGAGGATATGTCTTACTGTCTCCAAGGTTATAGTCTGTAAATTTGAGAGTAAGGACACATCCTAATAGTTCTCCATCTTCCTTTATGCGAGGATCAATCGACGGTAGCGGAATAGGAAACTTAGCACCCTTGGGAATGGTTACCTCTGGTGCGTCCTCGACTCATGGAAAAATGTATACTGCTGCTATATGAACCTCTTCTTCGTGCTCTAAACTAGAATCTTCTACTATCTGAGCTTGACTCTTCGTCCTTGGCGTTTGCCTGACCTGTGTTGCACCTAATTTCACAATCCTGGGCGGCGGCGTCATAGCAAACTAGAGGCCACCATGCTTGAATCGTCGCACGACATCTTCTAAAGGCTGTGTCTCGGACATAAACCACCCGGTGCGATACTCTGGATTGGAAATGGCTGCGAAAATGGGGAAACCAGCACTCTGTAACTGGAGTATCTCTGCACAGGGAAAACTCGACAAATTACTCTATAACTCTCAGAAATCGCAAAAGTAACCCTTCTGTTTGAATGATTTGTATATTTGTAATGAAGGCGGTAATCTTGGAAGCAACGGTAGCTTAGGTTGGACCCATTAGCGGCATTTATTGTATGGACAAGACAACACCCCGCGCCCCGCTCATCATTAATTGCTGAAAACCCGTTCAAATTTCCCTCAAAAATTGTGTGCAAGCTGCGGTCTCAACCAAGATTTACCAAATCTAGGACAATCATTGTACTATTTCCAAATCTAGGGAAATGTATACCTATGATATCGACATTAATTGCTTGTCAGAAGGTGAAGTGACTGGCCCTCTTTCCCTTTCAAAATCATCTTCGCAGCACGGGGAACATCGCCTCGCTAGCATCGTCCTGGACCAAAAATTTGGCGTGAAACTCCACAATCGTCCTATGATTTGTGCAAATTAAACTTTCCTGCTGCAATTCCTCCTACTTGGAACTTTTTCACCTGGTGTAGACTAGTTATGGGTGCGATGCCTCCTTTCAACTACACTAGACATCTGCACCACTTAGTTCTCTGAGTTAGGGTTGGGAGGTGGAGTGGCTATCACTATAAAGCTTAAGCCTACTGCCATTAATCAAAGTAGGAACAATTTCCTCGTTCAGTTTACTGAGCTAAACGACACCTCCTTCTATGACTTGTTGAATCTGATATAGCCCCAACCAATGTGTCTTGAACTTCCCTAGAAACTTAACAAACTTGCTGTCATAAAGGAGCACTAGGTCTCCTGTCTGAAAAATATCGCTCTTGATGTGCCTGTCATGCCAAGCTTTTTCTCGTACCTTCTGCACTTTTTGATGAAATCCTGCGGTGAATCTATCTTCTTCTAAGGAAATTAGCTGTGCTAATCTTTCATTCATTGTATCTGTATCGGCCATCTCGGTAATTTGAGCAATTCTTAAACTGGGAATAATATATTCCATAGGCATAACAGCCTCTTGTCCATACACCAAGCTGAAAGGTGTGTGTCCTGTGAGTTTCTTGCATGTAGTCCTATAAGCCCATAACACAGCATTAACCCTAAGGTCCCAATCATCTCTTTGGTTGTTACAGATCTTAGTAAGAGCATTTTCTAGAATCTTGTTAAAAGCCTCCACCATACCATTAGCGTGTGGGTGGTAGGGAGTGCTCTTATGATGCTGTATCTGAAATTCCTCCATCAAGGCCTCAATAGTGCAATTCAGGAAAGTGTGTGCCTTGATCACTCATCAAAATTGCTGGACATCCAAATATACTTATGATGTTTTAAAAAATGAACAGTGCAGCTGTAGCATCATCACAATTCCTTACTGCTTTGGCCTCTGCCCACTTGGTGAGGTATTCTGTTCTTGTGATGATGTATCTCGCACCAGTTTGTTTCCCTGGTGGGTTGATAGGACCCACGAAATCTATAGCCCACTTGTCAAATGCCGCCAGCGTAATCTGTGGTCGCAGTGGCATTTCATCTCTGCTCGAAGGTTTTCCTACCCTCTAGCAGATATCACAGCATCTGCAAAACTCCTTAGTGTCTTTATGCAAAGTAGGCCACCATAATCCTATAGCTAGAATTTTCTGAGCAGTCGGCTTTCCTGCGAAATGACCTCCTGTGGTACCTGAATGTGCTTCTCTGATAATGGCCTCTTTCTCATGCAGCGTAATGCATCTGCACAGGACGTCATCTGGACCTAACTTGTATAAATGTCCTGCGATCAAAGTGAAATCTGCTGCTTTAACAACTAACTGTTTCTTTTTCTACTTAGTAAACTCAACTAGTGCCCATCATGTAGTGAGAAAGTGAATAATATCTGCGTAATACTCATCTGCGAGCTGGATAGAAAACAATTGCACATCTGACAAATTATCCTCTAAATTACTTGGTTCGTCTCCTGAGTCTACTCGTGATAGATGATTAGGTCCTGCATTCAATCTCCCTAGTTTTACAATAATTTCAAAATCATAATCCTGAAATAGGAGTAACCATCTGTCACATGCCCCAATTTTGTAAAATAATGTTAATTGTTTTAATTATATTCTTGAGACATTATGTTAAATTTAATGATAAGTAGGAACTGATGACTCAGCAGAGTCAACAGAAGTGGAATGTAATTCAGAATATTTTATTATTAATAAATAAATTGTGGAGACAACAGCATGGGAGAGCTGTTAAAAAGAGGCTACTGGTCAAACTGGTGGATGGAACTAGGTGGAGGGAAAAAGACAAGTGGCAGCATCCTCAAACACTTCCTAAGTTGCAGGTGGCAACTTCCCTATATTTGGGGTCATGATCCCCCAAGAAAGTGGGATCAGAGCAGGTGGCTCATTAAATGACAACTAACCCAAAAAAGACCTAGGCAATCTTTTAAAAGTACCCAATGAATAGAGCTGGGGTTGCTCAGATATTTTCCAGAGAAGAAACATTTAGGTGGAATGCTATTTAGGAAATTCATTTGGGGAAAAAGAGAAAAACAGTAAGGAAGTTGTTTTGAGAGGATTGCTGCAGTAACTTGGTTTATTACAGCTTGTTAGCTGGGAGAACTTACTGATAAGTTCTGGATTAATACTGAGTTTGAAGACTGGTATCTGACTATTGCTACACCTAGTTCCAGCCAGGGAGACCAGAGCAAGCTCGGGGGTCCTGAGGAGTCGTTGTTTGAGCACTCTCCAGGAGTTGGTAGGGAGGAACGGCCTCCCATTGCTGTTGTTGTCCAAAGATCAAGCAGGTTCTGTCACCTAACTGTTTTTGTTTAAATGCTGTGAATGGTTGAATGCTATGTTTGTAGTTTATGATATAAGAGTTAACTGGTTTAGTGATGTAAAGGTTTTAGTTTATTAGTAATGGAATCTTTTGATGAAAAATAAAGACCCACTGTGTTTTTCCACATCTAGGTTTTACCAAACCGTACTCCAGCACAGGGGTAAAATTTAAATAAGGATAGCATGATGAGATTGTAGAGTAGTAGTTTGTTTCTTTAACTATTTTCAGAAAAGATATTTTATTAACAGTTGTATGAGTTCTTAGTTAAAAACTACTTCCTTGTCCTGTATTTTGCTTTCAGTAATTTTATATTATAAAGAATAGATAGGAGAGTATATTTTAGACTAGATTTATTTCCTGTTTTACCATATAGTTCCTTTCTTCCAGATTAGAATAACTTCACTACTATATGTCTAATAATAAATTGAAAGTAGGAATAGTTATATAATGATTAGATACTACTATCAAACCAATCTGGTCTAGATTTTATGAATGTTTTGTGATGTATTTCATTTCATTATTTTCCTTCTTTTTTATTGGGACTGAGCTCGAACAAGTTTCCAGAGCTGTTAATCTTTTTATTTAGAATATGAACAAAGGTTAATATTTGTGCTTATAAGATAAACTCTAGATAGAGTTAATTAAATTCTGGATATATATAAATAAATATCATAACTAAGAAAAGAAATTAATTACAAAAGAACATAGATACTATCGCATAAATTACACAAGAATTAATTAACAAGTACTATTTTTGATATACTTATAAAAATAAACTAAGGATATTAATATAGAGGCTATAGTAATCACAGGGAGATAATATAGTTATTATAATAGTAATAAGGTACTTTATTTATGCAATATAAGAATATTATTACTATTAACATAAGTAGTATTCTTATTACTGTAAGTATATCCCAGAACTATTTATACTGTCTGAGCTACAAGTATACTGACAGTACTTAGAATTATTGTAAAAATAAAGATATAAAAACCCTATATTATTAAAAGGGTATAAACTATACATCAATAATTACAAATTCTTATTAATAAGAAAGTCAAATTATAAACCAGGTACATAAACCCTAATAATAATATTTTTTTTAACAGTAAACAAATCAAATGCATTTTGTGCAGGAAGTAAACAACAGAAGTATAGGATGCTCTTTATTCGAGCTTAATTACATACTATAAATATAACTAGTAACCCTAACATTGCAGAAGCACATTTCAACTTAGCAGTGATTTAAAAGAAAAAGGAACAGAGTTATTTTCTTCACTATCAAATAGGGTTAAACCCTATAAAACCCAATTTATACAAGTAAATCAACAAACGGTGGAACTAACAGTATTTTACTCACAGTTGTAGTTTTAAATTAAAAATAAGTAAGCATTCAAAATTTCAATAATGTAAGCAAGGAAGGAATGCAGAAAAGGAAAACAGTAATTAATACTTATATAATAGCTTAGGGTAAAAACCCTATTCATTCAGAATATACAACAAGTAATGACTGTAAAACCCAATTCTGTAATATTAACCCACGGTCGTACTGAGAATTTACACATAAAGGCTTGCAGCCTGTTCTTTTACTATAAACAGAGTAATATTTACAAAACAAAAATTTACACTCATGGCCAAAGCCGGAGAGCCCTGCAATAGAGCTAGGGTCTTAACCAAATGGTGATAAACAACGAACAAACAACCAAAAGCCATGAGGGTCTAACAGGCCGCAATGACCAATCCCTCATTACCCCATAAGGGTTTACACAAGGTGGATGAGCCATGGAGAAACTAGGGCTTACCGTGGCCCCTTATCGCCGCAACCCCGTACTCTTTGTGCAGACAGAGAAGAGAGGCAGATCATATCTGCAAAACAAACATACGTCCGGCTGTTAAATTTATATTAAAAGCAAAGAGATGTATATACAAGAAATTGGCATTATCTTTAAAGGAAAACGAATAATTCTTTTATCTTAGCAACTGAGAAGTCATAAACAGCAATGCAATGACCAACAACCAGCACGAGCAAGGAGTTTGCCATTCAGTTACAAAAGAAAAGGCATTACAACACTCATGAATCACTGACAGCAGGGAACCCTCGAGTCATAAAACCGAAGGAGTAGATAAAACCCTAAAGCCGAGCTGTTACTCCTTCCAACACGCACAGTAACGGTGAAACTCAAACCATAACACTCCGAAAGGAGGAACCACTCTCGTTGGATAAACTGAAGGAGAATGGTAAGGACGGACAAAGTCAAGGGCTCGAGTTTAAACAATGGAGGCAGCGAAAAAGCAAACAAGAGAGCGAGTAACGCATGATGAGCAGAAGCACCATGAGATGGCCTTCATGTTGGTGCAATGGGGAAAGCTAACCAGGGAGGAGAGTCCATATACAGTCGCAGCACTACACAGGTGACAGAGCAGCCGGTTTTCTTTCACAAAGGATGGACAAGTGCCAAAGGCGAGGGAGGATAATGAGCTAGGTCTTGGGGAATACTCTTTTAAAACCTGCAATGCATGGCCCAAACGAAGCCACGTCGCCATGCAAATAATTTGCCACAGTGGGTTTTTTTTCTATAGTTTCGTTGAGCTAATCATGAGGATCCAGTGTTGACAATTTTTCGGCTGTCTCCAAGGTTATACCTTAGTCCTGGCCGAGTCAACCTATCATTGGAACATTATAACAAGTGTTAGGTTAATACGTAAATTTTGTCGTGGAAACTTACCACCGATGCAAGGTTTAACAAATCATTACTATACTTTATATTATATTATCACCCATGCGATGCAATCAAATGATAACACTAGGTTCATCGTGGGTACAGCCAACTATATGGCAAAGAACCTTGTAACATGATATTTTTATTAATAAAATTTTGAATTAAGGAGCACTATATCTAGAGTGGTAAGTGCAGTAACATCATCTTGTATACAAACTTGAAATGTCTAAGGTAAATATTTTAAGAGTTATCTTTAGAGTAAGACTATAAACTTAAAATGTCAGGGATTTGATTATGACCTGTTCATCCAGGTGAATGACTACTTTGTCATTTAACACTTTACAGTCTTAATAGAATAAGTTTGTAACATGATTATAGGAGGGAAGTATAATACATATGGTTAAGTAAGAATATTATTTTTACAAGTATTCTACCAACACTTATATTATAATTATAGAGTATACTAATGGTTGACTTTAAGGAGGTTGTAGATTCAACCATAGTAACTATTGTGTTTATAATGTTAACCTTTATGGTCTTGCCATATTCACCTAAGTTTGATAAATGCTTACAAGAGGAAATAGCAACTAAATATTTTTGATGAATGCATCAGCTGGAATAAATGTCCTTAACTTAGAATTTAACACATATGAAGGTGAAGCCATTTAAGAGAAATTTTATCAACGTAATGGTTAGACCTTGAAACTTTTATGTTGTACATACTTTTAATGACTAAAATAATAACCAGTTTGCGGTAGGTGATCCATCAGACCTAAGATAAGCTTTAGTATGTGTTGAATCAGTGGTAATGTAAATAAGACCTAGTGCATCAGCATGAGTATATCCCTATCAGTGGATAGTTTGAATTTAGAATCAGTAAATTGTAAACCCCTTATTCATACACTTTACAAAGTAAGAGCATTTGTGTTTTCTTAAACATAAACTTTTGATTTTCGTTTTCTAGTTGTAAACAATCTTATTTAAAGATCTTTTGACACTAACAACTATGATAGATATCAGACAGTTCAGTAATCTTAACAACTATAATTCTACCTCTACTAGAATGAAGAACAGATAATGGATTTTACCTCAGTAAGCATTGATATGTGCTTAACCACTAATGTCTTACTGAACCTTGAATTGCAAACAAACTTCTACATAAGACTTTAGAATTTTTACTTGCAGCAGCCAATCTTCTTACCTGTAATCTGTAAGGACAGAAGAAATTTTCTGCATTAGCTTGAAAGCTAAGTAAGCCCAGTTTTTCATGACAGCCCCACCTTATGTTCGCAAAAAGAAACAAGTCAGTAAACTAAAAAGATTTGTTCTATCAATCTATGCAAATAACAGATGAATTCTAATAATAACCTGATAACCTTTAGCTAGTTAAATGATTAGTTAACTGCATTTATGTTATTATTATGTAAATTAAAAATTTTAAATTTTTCAGAAAATTTGGGGTTTTGACATGTGGTATCAGAGCATGGTTCAAATACTAGGCTCAATGCAGCCCAACTAGTTTCTGTAGAATAGTAAAAACAATATACTAACCTATATTCTGTTTTATGTAAAGAAGCAGAAAATTTCTTTTTTTGAATCTAACAGGCAGGTATGGAGAAGCTAGGAGAATATGCTGAGGAGGAGTCTCCAAACACCGAGACAAGACAAATGTCCAGAGAACCTATGTTAGAAGAGGTAACTGCTCATTCTTCAGAGTTGATGCAGACTATAAAGAATTTGAAGACTGAAATGGAATCAGTCAAGAAGGACAATGAGAGGATTTTGAAGACTCAAGAAGAGTTGACCCAAATCTTGATGGAAAAATTTCAGAATGAAGGGAGTAGCAAAAGATCCAAATCTGAGGAGGCTAGCCATCAAAAAGGATCTAAAAAGATGAAGCTGGCTAAGGCTGAAAGAAGCTCATCATCTGAAGGGTTCAAGGAACAACAAAGTTATTACACTACTAGTGACAATAGTGAGGCTGAGTTGTATGATAGAAAGAAGAAGTATAGACCATATGAAAAGATTTCCGGGGAGTTTAAAAAAATAAAGCCCCCAACTTTCAACAGAGAGACTTAAAAGGGGAGGAAGCAGAGTCCTGGTTATCTGGGATGAAGAAATATTTTTAGATATACAAATATTCAAATCAGGTGAAGGCAAGAATGGCAATCTATAATATCACTGGAAAAGCAGACATATGGTGGAAAGATCTGAAACAAGTCAAGGGGATCAAGGAAAAAGAAGTTAATTGGAGCACCTTTAAAAGGTACTTCAAGACGAAATTTCTGTCCGAACAATATTATGAAGAAAGAGCTAAAGAATTTTACGAATTAAAGTTAGGATCCATGACTATGAAGGATCTAAACAGTAAATTCTTAAGCTTGTTGAGGTATGTACCTTATTTAGTCGATGAGAAACCTAAAGTGCAACGGTTTCTCAGCTGTCTGCCATATCACATCAAGGACAGAATTGAGTATGATAACCCAAAAACTCTGGAGGAAGCCATGCAAAAGGCTAATTTATGTTTTGAACAGAACAAGAAGAAAAAAGGCATAGCCAATTGGAAGGCTAAGAAAAACAACAGTCAGCTTGAGTTCTAAAAAAAGGAATTTGTACCCCAAAAGAATTTCAAGAATAATAAGAACATAAATTATTCAAACAGTAAGAACTTTCAGGGAAATAGAAATGGTGCTTCTAATAACTCTAATAATTCCAGTAATTTTAAAGGCAAGGAAGCTACAAACAATCATGGGAATTTCACTAAAAATTTTTAACGGAAGGAGCTTGTTAAGTGCTGGGAATGTAATGGCCTGCACTATGCGTTGGTTTGCCCAAATCGGAAAAAGTCAAACAACAATATTCACACCGTGTAGGATGAAATGACCATTGGAGAATTTGTGAGGACTATGCCCAGAATAAATGCAGCTTTGGAGAACCGCCAAGCTAACTATCAGAATTCCATGGTGGAAGTGGAAGGTATGGTTAATCAAACCCCTGTAACCATTTTAATTGATCCAGGAGCTAGTCTTAGTTATGTTTCACCTCAGATAGTGGAAAAGTGTAAATTGACTGTTGAAAAGTTTGATAGCTCCTGGTTAGTTCAATTAGCCACTGGGGAAAAAAGGAAAGTAACATGTTATGTGAAAGAATGTGCCTTACTTATGAATGATTTTAAAACTATAGTTAAGCTTAATGTTCTGCCACTTGGCTCGTATGATTTACTAATTGGTATGGATTGGTTAGAGCAGCACAAGGTAGTTTTAAACTATTTTGATAAAACCTTTACGTGCGTAAATAATAATGAACAACCAGTAATAGTTAAAGGTATTCCTAGGAAAACTGTAATTAGACAGATTTCTGCTTTACAACTTAAAAGAGCAGTCAGGAAAGGGTTTGAAAGCCTATGCTGTAACCATTACAGATGAGGCAAGTAGGTCTGAAAAAGATAAGTTAAAAATAGAAGATATTCCTGTTTTAAATGAATTTATTGATGTCTTTCCAGAGGAAATTCCAGGATTACCTCCCAGGAGGGAACTGGATTTCACTATTGAAATGGTGCCAGGTGCGGTACCTAGCTCAAAAGCTCCGTATCGTATGAATATTTTAGAACTTAATGAACTAGAATCACAACTAAAGGAGTTAATAGATAAGAAGTACATTCGACCCAGTGTGTCCCCTTGGGGAGCACTAGTCATCTTTGTCAAAAAGAAAGACAGAACTATGCGACTATGCATAGATTACCGTCAACTAAACAAGATGACCATTAAAAATAGATATCCGTTTCCCCGCATAGATGATCTGTTTGATCAGCTACGTGGAGCTACGGTGTTCTCAAAGATAGACCTGAGATCAGGATATCATCAGGTAAGGATTAAAGGTGAGGACATTTTCAAGACAGCCTTCAGGACAAGGTATGGACATTACGAATTTGTCGTAATGCCATTTGGGCTTACCAATGCCCAACTGTCTTTATGTGCCTAATGAATAATATAATGCATAAGTACTTAGATAAATTTGTTGTCGTGTTTATCGATGATATCTTAATTTATTCTAAAAATGAAGCGGAACATAAGGAACACTTACAGATAGTTTTACAAGAGCTACGAGAGCAACAACTTTTTGCAAAGTTAAGCAAGTGTGATTTCTTTAAGGATGAAATCCAGTACTTAGGTCACGTAGTGACTAAGGAAGGGATTTCAGTTGATCCTGAAAAGATTCGGGCAATCGAATATTGGCCGGTTCCAAAAGATGTAACAGATGTTAGGTCATTCATGGGAATTACCGGTTATTACCGGAGATTCATTGAAGGCTTTTCAAAAATAGCTAATCCAATCACTTCCTTGCAAAAGAAAGGCAAGAAATTCGATTGGAACTTAAAATGTGAAGAAAGTTTTAAGAAATTAAAAACCTTATTAACAACTGCACCTATTCTAAGAATAGCAGATCCTAATAAGGATTTTGTGGTATGCACCGATGCTTGTAATGATGGTTTAGGCGGTGTGCTGACTCAAGACGGGCATGTCATTGCCTATGAGTCCAGGAAGTTAAAGATCCACGAAAAGAATTATGCAACTTATGATTTAGAACTTGCAGCTGTTATACATGCTTTAAAAATGTGGCGACACCACTTAATAGGCAGAAAGTTTATTTTAATGACTGATAATAAAAGTCTAAAATACCTTTTAGATCAGCCCAACTTAAATGCAAGACAAGCAAGGTGGTTGGCCTTCTTGAGTGAATATGATTTCGAAATTCAACACATAAAAGGAAAAGAAAATAAGGTGGATGATGCTTTAAGCAGAAATGCAAAGCTGAATTTTACAGTAGCAATAAGCACTTATGCTTCTGATTTAAATGAACAGCTGACAGAAGGGATAAAATAGGATGAAATTTATAAAAAATTACAATTTACAACTAAAGAAGAACCTACATAAAGCTTAATAAAAGGTTATAGTCTAAATAAAGATGCATTTTTATTGTTTAAGGACAAACTGTATGTGCCTAATATGCCTAAGGTCAAGTTGCTGATTCTGGATGAAGTTCATAAAACACCTTACTCAGGACATCCAGGTTACCAAAAGATTGTAACCATGTTAAGAAAAGAATATTTTTGGCATAATATGAAATCTGAAGTAGCTGAATACATAGCTAGATGTTTGGATTGTCAACAAGTGAAAACTGAACACCAACATCCAGCTGGTTTACTGCAACCTTTGCCTATTCCTAGTTGGAAATGGGAAGTAATCAACTTGGATTTCATTACTGGATTGCCCAGAAATCAGAATCAGAATGATTCAATTATGGTGGTGGTTGAGAAGTTAAGTAAAGCAGCACATTTCATTCCTGTCAAGACTACTTACAAGGCTGCCAATATATCTAATATATTTTTAAAGCAGATTTTTAGGTTACCTGGAGTACCTAAGGTTATTATTTCAGACAAGGATCCTAAATTCACAGGGAATTTTTGGAGGTCCTTGTTTAAGGGATTAAACACAACACTGAATTTCAGCACCTCTTTCCATCCTCAGACAGACGGACAGACTGAAAGAGTGAATCAAGTGCTGGAAGATCTGTTAAGAATGTATGTTATGGATTAGCCAGGTAAGTGGGAGGACTACTTGCATTTAGCAGAGTTTGCATATAATAATAACTATCACTCATCAGCTAATTTTAGTCCATTTAAAATTTTGTATGGGCGTAAATGAAACACTCCTATCTCCTGGAATAATCCAGTAGATAGAATGGTGTTAGGACCTGAATTATTGAAGGAAATGGAACAGATTGTGAAACAAGTGCAGGAAAATTTGAAGGTAGCACAGGATCGGCAAAAGAGCCAAGCAGATTTGAAAAGAACTCCTAAGGAGTTCCAGGTGGGTGAGCACGTGTTTATAAAGGTAAGACCAAAGAAAATATCCCTAAGACTGGGGAGTTGTGCAAAACTAGCACGACGTTATTGTGGTCCGCTTGAAATTTTATCCAGAATTGGTCAAGTTGCATATCAGCTAGCATTACCACCTAACTTGAAAGTGCATAATCTTTTTCATATTTCTGTTCTGAAAAAGTATGTTCATGATGCTACTCATGTGATTGATTGGAATGTTGTATAGGTGGAACTAGAAGGAGAACTTCTGGTGGAACCGGACTGTATCCTCGGGAGGAGGGAAATTACTCTGCGGAACCACACAATTGGATAGTTGAAGGTGCAATGGAAGCACCTTAGTCCCGAAGAAGCTACTTGGGAACTGGAAAGTAAGATGTGGGAGGCATACCCGAATCTATTCTAGGAGGTTGCAGAGAATGAAGAATAAGTAACATCGAGGACGATGTTACATTTTAAGGGGGTGTGTATGTCACATACCCCAATTTTGTAAAATAATATTAATTGTTTTAATTATATTCCTGAGACATTATGTTAAATTTAATGCTAAGTAGGAACTGGCGACTCAGCAGAGTCAACAGAAATGGAATGTAATTCAGAATATTTTATTATTAATAAATAAATTATGGAGACAACAGCATGGGAGAGCTGTTAGAAAGAGGTTACTGGTCAAACTGGTGGATGGAACTAGGTGGAGGGAAAAAGACAAGTGGCAGCATCCTCAAACACTTCCTAAGTTGCAGGTGGCAACTTCCCTATATTTGGGGTCATGATCCCCTAAGAAAGTGGGATCAGAGTAGGTGACTCATTAAATGATAACTAACCCAAAAAAGACCTAGGCAATCTTTTAAAAGTACCCAATGAATAGAGCTGGGGTTGCTCAGATATTTTCCAGAGAAGAAACATTCAGGTGGAATTCTATTCAGGAAATTCATTTGGGGAAAAAGAGAAAAACAGTAAGGAAGTTGTTCTGAGAGGATTGCTGCAGTAACTTGGTTTATTACAGCTTGTTAGCTGGGAGAAATTACTGATAAGTTCTGGATTAATACTGAGTTTGAAGATTGGTATCTGACTATTGCTGCACCTAGTTCCAGCCAGGGAGACCAGAGCAAGCTCAGGGGTCCTGAGGAGTCACTGTTTAAGTGCTCTCCAGGAGTTGGTAGGGAGGAACGGCCTCCCATTGCTGTTGTTGTCCAAAGATCAAGCAGGTTCTGTCACCTAACTGTTTTTGTTTAAATATTGTGAATGGTTGAATGTTATGTTTGTAGTTTATGATATAAGAGTTAACTGGTTTAGTGATGTAAAGGTTTTAGTTTATTAGTAATGGAATATTTTGATGAAAAATAAAGACCCACTGTGTTTTTCCACATTTGGGTTTTACTAGACCGTACTCCAGCACAGGGGTAAAATTTAAATAAGGATAGCATGATGAGATTGCAGAGTTGTAGTTTGTTTCTTTAACTATTTTCAGAAAAGATATTTTATTAACAGTTGTATGAGTTCTTAGTTAAAAACTACTTCCTTGTACTGTATTTTGCTTTCAGTAATTTTATATTATAAAGAATAAATAGGAGAGTATATTTTAGACTAGATTTATTTCCTGTTTTACCATACAGTTCCTTTCTTCCAGATTAGAATAACTTCACTACTATATGTCTAATAATAAACCGAAAGTAGGAATAGTTATATAATGATTAGATACTACTGTCAAACCAATCTGGTCTAGATTTTATGAACGTTTTGTGATGTATTTCATTTCATTATTTTCCTTCTTTTTTATTGGGACTGAGCTCGAACAAGTTTCCAGAGCTGTTAATATTTTTGTTTAGAATATGAAAAAAGGTTAATATTTGTGCTTATAAGATAAACTCTAGATAGAGTTAATTAAATTCTGGATATATATAAATAAATATCATCACTAAGAAAAAAAATTAATTACAAAAGAACATAGATAGTATAGCATAAATTACACAAGAATTAATTAACAAGTACTATTTTCGATATACTTATAAAAATAAACTAAGGATATTAATATAGAGGCTATAGTAATCACAGAGAGATAATATAGTTATTATAATAGTAATAAGGTACTTTATTTATGCAATATAAGAATATTATTACTATTAACATAAGTAGTATTCTTATTACTGTAAGTATATCCCAGACCTATTTATACTGTCTGAGCTACAAGTATACTAACAGTACTTAGAATTATTGTAAAAAGAAAGATATAAAAACCCTATATTATTAAAATGGTATAAACTATACATCAATAATTACAAATTCTTATTAATAAGAAAGTCAAATTATAAACCAGGTACATAAACCCTAACAATAATATTTTTTTTAACAGTAAACAAATCAAATGCATTTTGTGCAGGAAGTAAACAACATAGGTACAGGATGCTCTTTTATCGAGCTTAATTACATACTGTAAATATAACTAGTAACCATAACATTGCAGAAGCACATTTCAACTTAGCAGTAATTTAAAAGAAAAAGGAACAGAGTTATTTTCTTCACTGTCAAATAGGGTTAAACCCTATAAAACCCAATTTATACAAGTAAATCAACAAACGGTGGAACTAACAGTATTTTACTCACAATTGTAGTTTTAAATTAAACATAAGTAAGCATTCGAAATTTCAATAATGTAAGCAAGGAAGGAATGTAGAAAAGGAAAACAGTAATTAATACTTATATAATAACTTAGGGTAAAAACCCTATTCATTCAGAATATACAACAAGTAATGACTGTTAAACCCATTTCTGTAATATTAACCCAGAGCCTTACTGAGAATTTACACATAAAGGCTTGCAGCCTATTCTTTTACTATAAACAGAGTAATATTTACAAAACAAAAATTTACACTCGCGGCCGAAGCCGGAGAGCCCTGCAATAGAGCTAGGGTCTTAACCAAACGGTGATAAACAGCGAACAAACAACCAAAAGCCATGAGGGTCTAACAGGACGCAATGACCAATCCCTCATTACCCCATAAGGGTTTACACAAGGTGGATGAGCCATGGAGAAACCAGGGCTTACTGTGGCCCCTTATCGCCGCAACCCCGTACTCTTTGTGCAGACAGAGAAGAGAGGAAGATCATATCTACAAAACAAACATATGTCTGGCTGTTAAATTTATATTAAAAGCAAAGAGATGTATATACAAGAAATTGGCATTATCTTTAAAAGAAAATGAATAATTCTTTTACCTTAGCAACTGAGAAGTCATAAACAGCAATGCAGCGACCATCGACCAGCACGACCAAGGAGTCTGCCATTCAGTTGCAAAAGAAACGGCGTTACAACACTCATGAATCACTGACAACAGGGAACCCTCGAGTCATAAAACTGAAGGAGTAGATAAAACCCTAAAGCTGAGCTATTACTCCTTCCAACAATGCATAGTAATGGTGAAACTCAACCATAACACTCCGAAAGGTGGAACCACTCTCGTTGGATAAACTGAAGGAGAATGGTAAGGATGGACACAGTCAAGGGCTCAAGTTTAAACAATGGAGGCAGCGAAAAAGAAAACAATAGAGCGAGTAACGCATGATGAGCAGAAGCACCATGAGACGGCCTTCACGTTGGTGCAATGGGGCAAGCTAACCAGGGAGGAGAAGCCATAGATAGTCGCAGCACTACACAGGTGACAAAGCAGCCCGTTTTCTTTCACAGAGGATGGACAAGTGCTGAAGGCGAGGGAGGATAATGAGCTAGGTCTTGGGGAAGACACTTTTAAAACCTGCAATGCATGGCCCAAACGAA
This sequence comes from Pseudotsuga menziesii, assembly GCA_001517045.1. Taxonomy (NCBI): domain Eukaryota; kingdom Viridiplantae; phylum Streptophyta; class Pinopsida; order Pinales; family Pinaceae; genus Pseudotsuga; species Pseudotsuga menziesii. Next base: position 28,958 of record LPNX010496816.1, on the reverse strand, counting down.
GCCACGTCGCCATGCAAATAATTTGCCATGGTGGGTTTGTTTTCTATAGTTTCGTTGAGCTAATCATGAGGATCCAGTGTTGAAAATTTTTCGGCTGTCTCCAAGGTTATACCTTAGTCCCGTCCGAGTCAACCTATCATTGGAACATTATAACAAGTGTTAGGTTAATACGTAAACTTTGTCGTGGAAACTTACCACCAATGCAAGGTTTAACAAATCATTACTATACGTTATATTATATTATCACCCATGCGATGCAATCAAATGATAACACTAGGTTCATCGTGGGTACAGCCAACTATATGGCAAAGAACCTTGTAACATGATATTTTTATTAATAAACTTTTGAATTAAGGAGCACTATATCTAGAGTGGTAAGTGCAGTAACATCATCTTGTATACAAACTTGAAATGTCTAAGGTAAATATTTTAAGAGTTATCTTTAGAGTAAGACTATAAACTTAAAATGTCAGGGATTTGATTATGACCTGTTCATCCGGGTGAATGACTACTTTGTCATTTAACACTTTACAGTCTTAATAGAATAAGTTTGTAACATGATTATAGGAGGGAAGTATAATACATATGGTTAAGTAAGAATATTATTTTTACAAGTATTCTACCAACACTTATATTATAATTATAGAGTATCCTAATGGTTGACTTTAAGGAGGTTGTAGATTCAACCATAGTAACTATTGTGTTTATAATGTTAACCTTTATGGCCTTGCCATATTCACCTAAGTTTGATAAATGCTTACAAGAGGAAATAGCAACTAAATATTTTTGATGAATGCATCAGCTGGAATAAATGTCCTTAACTTAGAATTTAACACATATGAAGGTGAAGCCATTTAAGAGAAAGTTTATCAACGTAATGGTTAGACCTTGAAACTTTTATGTTGTACATACTTTTAATGACTAAAATAATAACCAGTTTGTGGTAGGTGATCCATCAGACCTAAGATAAGGTTTAGTATGTGTTGAATCAGTGGTAATGTAAATAAGACCTGGTGCATCAGCATGAGTATATCCCTATCAGTGGATAGTTTGAATTTAGAAGCATTAAATTGTAAACCCCTTATTCATACACTTTACGAAGTAAGAGTATTTGTGTTTTCTTAAACATAAACTTTTGATTTTCGTTTTCTACTTCTAAACAATCTTATTTAAAGATCTTTTGACACTGACAACTATGATAGATATCAGATAGTTCAGTAATCTTAAGAACTATAATTCTACCTCTACTAGAATGAAGAACAGATAATGGATTTTACCTTAGTGAGCATTGATATGTGCTTAACCACTAATGTCTTACTGAACCTTGAATTGCAAACAAAATTGTACATAAGACTTTAGAATTTTTACTTGCAGCAGCCAATCTTCTTACCTGTAATCTGTAAGGACAGAAGAAACTTTCTGCATTAGCTCAAAAGCTAAGTAAGCCCAGTTTTGCATGACAGCCCCACCTTATGTTCACAAAAAGAAACAAGTCAGTAAACTGAAAATATTTGTTCTATCAATCTATGCAAATAACAGATGAATTATAATAATAAGCTGATAACCTTTAACTAATTAAATGATTAGTTAACTGCATTTATGTTATTATTATGTAAATTAAAAATTTTAATTTTTTCAGAAAATTTGGGGTTTTGACATGTGGTATCAGAGCATGGTTCAAATACTAGGCCTCAATGCAGCCCAACTAGTTTCCATAGAACAATAAAAACAATATACTAACCTATATTCTGTTTTATGTAAAGAAGCAGAAAATTTCTTTTTCTGAATCTAACAGGCAGGTATGGAGAAGCTAGGAGAATATGCTAAGGAGGAGTCTCCAAACACCAAGACAAGACAAATGTCTAGAGAACCTATGTTAGAAGAGGTAACTGCTCATTCTTCAGAGCTGATGCAGACTATAAAGAATTTGAAGACTGAAATGGAATCAGTCAAGAAGGACAATGAGAGGATTTTGAAGACTCAAGAAGAGTTGAACCAAATTTTGATGGAAAATATTCATACTGAAGGGAGGAGCAAAAGATCCAAATCTGAGGAGGCTAGCCATCAGAGAGGATCTAAAAAGATGATGCTGGCTAAGGCTGAAAGCAGCTCATCATCTGAAGGGTTCAAGGAACAACAAAGTTATTACACTACTAGTGACAGTAGTGAGGCTGAGTTGTATGACAGAAAGAAGAAGTATAGACCATATGAAGATATTTCCGGGGAGTTTAAAAAAATAAAGCCCCCAAATTTCAACGAAAAGACTGAAAAAGGGGAGGAAGCAGAGTCCTAGTTATCCGGGATGAAGAAATATTTCCAGATATACAACTATTCAAATCAGGTGAAGGAAAGAATGGCAATCTATAATCTCACTAGAAAAGCAGATATATGGTGGCAAGATCTGAAAAGAGTCAAGGGGATCGAGGAAAAAGAATTTAATTAGAGCACCTTTAAAAGGTACTTCAAGAAGAAATTTCTGTCCGAACAATATGATGAAGAAAGATCTAAAGAATTTTATGAATTAAAGTTAGGATCCATGACTATGAAGGATCTAAACAGTAAATTCTTAAGCTTGTTGAGGTATGTACCTTATTTAGTCAATGAGAAACCTAAAGTGCAGCGGTTTCTCAGCTGTCTGCCATATCACATCAAGGCCAGAATCGAGTATGATAACCCGAAAACTCTGGAGGAAGCCATGAGGAAGGCTAATTTTCGTTTTGAACAGAACAAGAAGAAAGAAGGCATAACCAACTGGAAGGCTAAGAAAAACAACAGTCAGCCCGAGTTCAAGAAAAATGAATTTGTACCCCAGAAGAATTTCAAGAATAATAAGAACATAAATTATTCAAATAGTAAGAACTTTCAGGGAAATAGAAATGGTGCTTCTAATAACTCTAATAATTCCAGTAATTTTAAAGGCAAGGAAGTTGCAAACAATCATGGGAATTTCACTAAAAAATTTGAATGGAAGGAGCCTGTTAAGTGCTGGGAATGCAATGGCCCGTACTATGCCTCGGTTTGCCCAAATCGAAAAAAGTCAAACAGCAATATTCACACCGTGCAGGATGAAATGACCATTGGAGAATTTGTGAGGACTATGCCCAGAATAAATGCAGCTTTGGAGAACTGCCAAGCTGACTATCAGACTTCCATGGTGGAAGTGGAAGGTATGGTTAATCAAACCCCTGTAACCATTTTAATTGATCCAGGAGCTATTCTTAGTTACGTTTCACCTCAGATGGTGGAAAAGTGTAAATTGACTGTTGAAAAGTTTGATAGTTCCTGGTTAGTTCAATTAGCCACTGGGGAAAAAAGGAAAGTAACATGTTATGTGAAAGAATGTGCCTTACTTATGAATGATTTTAAAACTATAGTTAAGCTTAATGTTCTACCACTTGGCTCGTATGATTTACTAATTGGTATGGATTGGTTAGAGCAGCACAAGGTAGTTTTAAACTATTTTGATAAAACCTTTACGTGTGTAAATAATAATGAACAACTAGTAACAGTTAAAGGTATTCCTAGGAAAACTGTAATTAGACATATTTCTGCTTTACAACTTAAAAGAGCAGTCATGAAAGGGTGTAAAGCCTATGCTGTAAGCATTACAGATGAGGCAAGTAGGTCTGAAAGAGATAAGTTAAAAATAAAAGATATTCCTGTTTTAAATGAATTTACTAATGTCTTTCCAGAAGAAATTCCAGGATTACCTCCCAGGAGGGAACTAGATTTCACTATTGAATTGGTGCCAGGTGTGGTACCTAGCTCAAAAGCTCCGTATCGTATCAATATTTTAGAACTGAATGAACTAAAATCACAGCTAAAGGAGTTAATAGATAAGAAGTACATTCGACACAGTGTGTCCCCTTGGGGAGCACCAGTCATCTTTGTCAAAAAGAAAGATGGAACTATGCGACTATGCATAGATTACCGTCAACTAAACAAGATGACCATTAAAAGCATATATTCGTTGCCCCGCATAGATGATCTATTTGATTAGCTACGTGGAGCTATGGTGTTCTCAAAGATAGAACTGAGATCAGGATATCATCAGGTAAGGATTAAATACTAATATGGGTGTTGTAACCATCTTCTCTTTAAGAGTGTCTAAACTTTGCTGGCATTCCTCATTCCATAGGAATTTCACTTCTTTCTTTAACAGCTTTTCCATAGGTGCTGTGATCTTTGCATAGCCCTTGATGAATTTTCTATAATACCCTGTATGACCAAGCATTGTCCTCAATTACTTGATTGAGTTGGGTGCTGGAAGATTTACAATGATGGCAATCTTTGCAGGATCGACCATCAAGCCTCGTCTGCAAACAATATGACCCAACAAAATACCAAATGGTGCACATAATATACATTTCTTCAAGTTAAGAGAAATCTGATATTGCATACATTTCGCTAACATGAGCCTTAAATCTCCTATATTCTTTGTGATTAATCCAAATACAGTCCAATCATCAAAATAGACTTCTAAGAATTTATGGATGTATTCCTTAAAGACAGCAACTACTACTCTAGAAAAAATAGCTGGTGCATTTTTAAGACCAAAGGGCATTACCGTATACTGGAATGAGCCCCATTTTGTCGCAAAGGTGGTCTTATGTCGATCCTCTGGATGGATTCTTATCTGGTGAAAGCCTGAAAATCCATCAGTGAATGAGTAGATCTCCTGTCCTCCCACATTGTCTAAAACTTCATCAGTAAAAGGTGTCAGAAATGGGTCATGAAGTGATGCGTCATTGAGTTTGCGCAAATCGACACAAATCCTAATTTATCCTTTAGTTTTATTTTCCTGCACAACCATGGGACTAACCCATTCGCTCTCTTCTACTGGCTCAATGATGCTTGCTGCTAGCATCTTATCAATCTCATCCTTAACTTTTTCTTTATAACTAGGATTTAATCTGTATGGACGCTGCTTAACTGGCCTAGCATCTTCTTTCAAAGGTATCCTCATGACTCCCAAATCTCCTACTATTCCCTTCATCTCTATAAACTTAGTGGGAAATAATTCCTGATATTCATGTAACAAATCTGCGATGTGTCCTACCGTTTCATCATCCCAATAGTCTCCAATAGAGGCAAACTTTGGTTCTATTTCAGTGCCAATATTGATCTTTTTAATCTTAATAGGCTCTGTGACAGCTGGAATCTGTAGCTTTGGTCCATCAACTTTACGAGTCCCTTTTGACTCTGGAATGTTGATACTACAAGGATTCTCATCCTCATCACCTGGCTCTTCTGCAAAGTTGTAACACTCTAGCGCATGTTCTAACTGGATGGCCCAATCAGGTTGAGCATACAGTGGTAGGGTATAGACATCAAATATCTTAGTCTTTATAGTCTTTAGATCCTGATCAATGCTCGGATACTCAGATTCACAAGTGAAAGTGAGTACAAAGCTATCTATCATAACTGGCCATGTAATCATTCCTCTGCGCAACTCTGTCTCAGTGTACCAGTTCCTTGGGATTGTGTCTAAAGTGTGAATGAATAGGTGAACCCATTCATCCACTGGAATGTCTGACCAATTCTGTTCACAAATATTAATATGTGACCTGGGGTCACTTTCTCCTGTATATTTCTACTGTAAATAGTCCTTGTCATTAGAGAATTCGATCACCATCAATCTCTTAAAATCATCCCATGATGAGATATTTTCTTTATGTGCATGCCACCATATTGCAAGTGTGGCTCTTACTGCAAGATCAATAACTGGAATCCTCTACTCATTAGGGATTTCCTGCTCAAACTGCTCTAAAAATTCATTGATGTCTACCAAGCCATCAAACGACAGAATATCCTTAATCTCTGTTCCAATCCATCGCAGTGACTTAGTCATAAATGCACATTTGCGAGCTGAAACTTCATAAAGTCTATTCTGCCAATTTTCTAAACCAACATCCAAATCCAATGCGCATGAGCTATCGCATCGCCAACTAATATTTCCTTCTGTGGTGGGATTGATATAATCACTCCGGTTAGCAGTCATCTAATAGAGGCTCTCCATATTACGCACCTCTTCCTCTGCTCTGATAGGTTCAATGTATCGAGGACCCTGAAAAGGATCCAACGGTGCGATGACTCGAATATGTTTATCCTCAAAGGTCATTTGTATTTTCTTCAAATTGATAACATCCATGTTATCAAATTCCCAATAAATACCTAATAAAGCTGGATACGGTCTGCTATCGCCAATAATTTCTATGACTTCAAAATCTGCAAAGCTACGAACACCATCAATATCAACTGGTACTTGCGGTAATCGACCCAGTGGCGATACCCTCTCTTGATTGGCTAATCATAGATGGATAGGTGATCTGGCTAACTTAAGGCTACCCATCTATTCCCATGTCTGCTTAGTAAGAACATTTACCTCTGATCCTAAATCTAGGATTACCTCATCCATTTCAAACTCTCCAATTTGTGCTGTGAGTCTCATTTCTCTTTCTGTTCTTGTATGGCCCATAATATTATGAACAACACGCTACGTACTGCTCACGGAAGAAGAATGTTGATACTAATCTATGATGCATTGAAGCTCTCCTATGGATTTCTGATTTCTTACGAGTTTCAAGCAGCTTCGCAGGAAGGATTGTACACTTCCTGTCAACTCATCCTCTTCGCACCTTCCAGATGTGGTAGCCTGCGATATCTTCACAGGACTAACGCCACAAGGTTTTTGCTGCGGTACACCCTTACAAGGAAATATCTGCAATCCTGATGGTGTAGGGTCAGTAAAGAAATTTTTAGCTTGTTGAAATGTTTCTTTGTTCTTCTGCAGGTCAAGTGGTGTAGATTTATCAATGGCTTTATGCACCCACTTCGGACCTATATTCTTTTCGGCATTCTGCGATGTCCTACTAGTAGAAGCACCGCTGCGAGTCACAACATTGACTCTTGGTTCTGGTTCTTTCTGCTCAGCAGCAATAAGCTGAATATTCTGGTTTACTGCTGGCTTAGGATCCTTAATCTTGGCTATCAAGATAGGACATTCTTCTATAGTATGATCATAGGACTTTCAATGCTTACATGTTGTAGTAGGGTTCTGACAATCCTGAGCATAATGTCCTATTGCTCCACAGTTGTAACAAACAATTGGTCCATGGCCACGGCCAAAGCCTCCACCACGGCCTCTTCCTCTGAATCCTCCACCACGGCCATCATGAGCCGGTTCATGCTGTGGACCTGTTGCTGGTCCTGATGTTTCTGACTAGACTCTTTAGAATTCATGTTTTCTCTCTATCATGAGATCATAAGCTCTGCAATTATTTTCATCATGTCCTACTGACTTACAGAAGTTACAGTATAAATTCTTAGGAGTTTGTACATACTTCTGAAGTAAAGGGCATTCCTGTGGTCTATGTCCTCTTATTCTACAGATTTCACACCATGGCCCTTGATTTTGTACTAAGGGGTTAGGAGCCCCACTTTCTATATACTCAACAAATACTGGACAATTATCTTTGGTATGGCTGTGTCCTTTACACTTTGTACACCATAATTCTTGTTCAACCCCTTTTCCTATATTAATCTCATGTAGCTGTAAAGTGAGATTGGCTAACTGATTATGTAAATTTGTCATACCTGCACTAGTCTCAGCTAAAGGTGAAGCCTCTAGTTTCATTGCCATCTCCAATGCTTCATCCTGCATATGGAGTTTCTGTGGCATTAGTGGGAGTCTGATATGAGGGAGCAGTGTTGTGATGAACCATTCCTTATGCTGCTCTGATGCAAACTCAAAACTAACTTGATCTATAAGAGCTTTAAATTTCTAATCGAAATCCCATACTGACTTTGTGGGTAACTATTTAATGTCTTTAAGTTCCGTGATACATTGTGACTCAGACTTGGGTTTCTTAAATTCCTTAATCATTGCGGTCCTGACATCTGCGATTGTTCTGTTCTACGCTGATGTATACTTCATATACCATGTTAAATATCTTTCTCTAAGTGTAGTGGCCAACTGGACAAGCTTAGTATTGTCATCCTGGATCTGTTTAATGGTCCATATAGCTTCACATAGGAACCAATGTTGTTCTGGGTCTTCTGCCCCTATACCCCTAAAGGTAGGTAATTTCATGTCATACCCCATTCTGTTTCTACAAGGTGGATTCTGATTTGTTGTATTACTACCACTTGGAGGTGTAAATGTAGGTGGTATAAAGGTAGTATGTACTGTGTGTGAACTACTAGATGGAGTTCCTGCAGGATTATTCTGAGTCCCGGTTGGTTTCTGTGGGGTATAAGGGTGGTAAGGGATACCCCCTGCTGTTCTTTCTCTATTACTTTGACTCTGTTCTCTAGTACTGTCTGAACTGTCTTCAAAGAAGGAAGATCTAAAATCTACTTTATATCTCTTACCGCTACGTGTACATCGAATTTCTTCAGAATCACTCTCAAACTCTTGTGGCATTACACTTACTTAACTTATTCATCTGAGAATATATCTAGTACTCCTTTTTCATACAATAACATATTAAGGGACAAATTTAAAGAGTTCAAGTACTGACCGCGATATCCCTTGAAGAAGTACCTCTCTGCTTCGCTGAAACTCTTTCTTTGATCAACTGCAAACTCTGTAATGAAACCTTCCAGCAAACTCGCAAGCCAGAAGTCTACTTCCCGTGAAATGGGATTATCTATGTTCTTCACAGCGTGAATCAGCTCCGGTGTCCAGAAAATGTTCCTTTTCTTCTTAAATACATGCTTATCATTCAACTTTGACAACCAATCATACAACTCATTTGCATAGGTCACAAAAAATATCTCATGCAGGTCTGTGAAGATATGTTTCTGTAACCAGTCCTCTGTACTCATCCTAGGACTCTTGTTTTCTTTCTCAGCAAATTCTCTTTCTTTACACTCAACCCACTGGTTAAGTTATTCTTTAGTAGGATGCCAACAGAACATCAGCTCTTCAATTTGTTCAAAATCGGCAATGGAACCATTTGTTCATCTTACTGGGCAGACCTGGGTTTACTTTATTGTACCAACAAAACCCCTAGCTCACTGGCCCTTTCAGCAACAGACCGCAGAACGGCCTGAAGTCTCACCCGAAGTGATCCTAGATGGGGTGGCTGAAGAATCAGGATTCCTCAACCAGGTTCTGTAGCATCCTAGGTCCTCTTGACTCTAATTAACCAGCTAAATCTCTCAGCAAGGGCTATTTCTCTCTTGCTAACTCTTCTATGGGACTGACTCTTATCGCATCGCAGCTTCTAGGATGATGCACAAACTTTCTCTTCTGCTCAACTCTTAACCTGCGATATCTCACACCATAGCTCCCCTGACAGTGCGATATCGCCTTTCTACGCTTCGATATTTCCTGCAGTAAGACTCAATATTCTCATCAACTCTCAAGGCCCTGAGGCATCCTCCCTTTGTATAATAGCTCAGTTAACCTTCATTAGGGTGTTAAACAACTTCACTTAAGCTTCTACAGTTTAACGTGCTTAACATCAATTACGCTCAACTCGCTGAACTAAATATACATAAGTCACTTAACACTGTAGCTGTTAGCTATCGTGAATCAAGCACTGATAAAATCATATACAGAATAATCGACACATTCAACTTGCATTTAACCTTCTATGTTACTGTAAACTGAAGGATAGCATACATACATTCATTAACTGATAAGCAAAGTTCATGTAACGGATAACAGATAGCAAATAAGTAGAGCACAATCACATGGAACAGTCGCACAACACACGGATGTTACGTGGTTCACTTCCAGGGGGGAAGCTACATCCACGGGAACTGTGTTTATATTATATCTTGAGAGAGTAGACACAGTTCTGCTGCGACCTCTTATGCAGCTTGAGATCTTCTGGGAAACTCCATGCACGCAGCTAGGAGCCCGTCTCTTAGATCTCTTTTCTTCCTATAATGCTTTCTCCTTACAATATACCCTTCTCTCTCTCTCAATCCCTGTAGATTGTTACATTCATGCTTAAGGAGCCGGCCATTGGTTACAGTAAGATAACTACAGACTGAATGATAGAACCATAGCTCGACTCTTCCTCAATGTCTCACAATAATGATGACAACTAGTAACAACCCAACCAACCCAACCTTTCATAATACAAAATACATGCTTAAATAGGTGGCCCGAAGGTCTCACCATGATACAAAACTGTGGGCCTATCCCAACAGTAACCCAAAACCCTAACTGTGACAGTCGGCCTATTTGTACTTTGAACCACCGCTTACTGGTCACACCGCAGCTTCCTGCAGTCTTCCGCAATTTCCGGCGTTGATCGTGGGTATGGGTGCCGCTTCCTCGGTCGCTCCCCTTCTATCCTTTATCTTTAATACCTCGGCCCATTGCTCCTTATCCATTTATGAGGGTAGCTGAGCCCTCATGTCGTCGCCGCTACCTTAAATGCAGTATTTGAGCTCTCTTCTCGGCCACTTCAAGTACTATTTCCTTTGACTTTCTTGTTTCGAACGCCACGATTTTCGGCCACGATCTGCAGCGGGAAATGCGCTACGACGTCGTACCTTTATCACATCGCATCTCTTATATCACTAGCTTATTGGCATCGCCAAAATTTTCTTCCCTCCAAAAATTGTCCATCTTCTACCAAAAATAGCAGCTTTTCCTGTAACTGCGGGGCCCTGCTCCAACACACATTTAATGTATGGTGCAAGGAAGGAAATAAATAACATAGAATAAACCAAAAGGTGTAGTGGTGATGATAAAATATATAAGGTTTCTCTTGGTATTTTAGGGGCAAATTGAGGGATAGAAGAAGATGGTGTGAAAATAAAGGAGAATCAAATGGCCAAGGAGTAGTCTAGACCTACCCAAAGAAGAAGACACATATCATGGCCACCATGTGGGAAGAAAAAGGAAGGAAAGGTTCCTTCCCAAGTGGACAAGGGGAGAAAGTAGGTTCAAGGAAAATCCTACAATGAGCTATATGAGAGAAGGAAAGATACCAAAGGAATCCATGGATGGGGATATCCATGAAAATATAGTAGGGAAGTAGAAAGCTGATGGAATCTTAAGCATAGGACAAGAAAAAATAGATAGGTTGATAAAATGATGAATAAATAAGGGGGATTGAAGTAAGGGATGCAAATCCAGTCCCCGTGCAGCTTATGAACTGGAGGATACTAATTTCTATTCCCATTCATATTTAGACTCTTAGTCTTGCCGTGGGAACCAACGAGATGAACTAAGCTACATAATAATGCGAATAGGGAGAGAGTATACAGGGGTGCCCTCTATTCTCTTAATTGGAGCTATTGATTTTTTTGCTAAACTATGAACAATGGGTGCCTTGATATATTGAGTGAAATAAGAGGGAACTAGCTTTATAAAATCAAATTTATTTCCTTTGAATTTGTTATTTCATGTATGAAATATCTTATCATTGAGTTTGAGTCTCCAGTAAGGTTGTATGTTAAAATAGACACAAAAGTGTTGATGGTTAGATGTCCACGTGAGTCTTTTATACTCTTGTAGTTTAAGTTTAATAAGGAGATATATGGGGCATGTCAAGGGAACACTAAAGTTGATACTCCCAAAGATCATGATTAGTTGGAGATATTGAATATACATCTTCCTAAGGGTTTGTGTGATGTGTTGTATGTACAATTTTCTTCAAGAAGCCATGAAAGTTTCATGATAACCTTAGAAAGAGTCAATTATTTATTTCATGTTAAAAGCAGGTACCGGACTACCTCCAAGGTAGACTTGCTTCATGCTTAAAAATAAAGAAATCAAACTATATTTTAAAGAGGCATTGGGGCATAGGTTGAAATGGCATTTTTCAATGAAAACTATGGATGAATGCTTTTTTAATTATTGGAATGGAATGTTGGTGTGGAGGTTGTTGGGGAAGTATGAGTAATTTGATAAGAATTTGATGGAATTTTTACAAATATCGTTTGGGTACCATGTGAAAGGTTTGACATGATTGAACAAAGGCGTTGGCTATCACTAACATGGAAAGTGATAGGGCTCGAAGATATGGAACTAGTGTTCTCCACTGAGGATAATACACAACAAAAAAATGAAGAATGCGCTCTCTTGAGAAATATAAGGCTTAACAGATGTACCAAGTGGATTGACAAAGTGATGGCTATGCCATATTTTGAATCTATATTTGAATTAGGAAGGAGAAGAGTAAGATAAATTGTTAGCATTGAAGGATTCTCATAGATGTAATTGTGTGTTATCATCATGGAGGTTGACTAAGCATGCTACCAAGCACTATGGAATCATTAACACATGGAAAAACCCCTATAATCATGGGTAGATCAATAACACACAAACATACCAATGGCATGAAGGATTAACCCATATCTTAGGAAATAAGGAAGCTGATAGGTAATGCTTCACTAAGGTTTTTCAAAGGTACTAAAGGATGACTACAATATTCACACAAAGTGGAGCTAAATGTATCATGGTTAAATGAAAGTTGTGGATAATCATCCTTAAACTCGCCCCTCTCAACATATAACATATGTAAGATGGAAATAAAAGAAAGATGAGAGTATATAACATTCAAGGGATCAAATAATAAAGGTTAAAGGATCCAATGAGTAATTATAGAGCTAGCATGTTCCAAATTCCATGGAAGGCATAATGGTTTAAGCAAGGTCAAAATAAGTTATCATGCAAAATGACTTTTTAGTTCATGATGTTATATATTTTCCATAGTTACTAGATGAATGCAACTTGTAGGTTTGTGTTATTACAAATAATAACTTGAAATATATGAAATGTTGGGACTACTCCTATCTCAGTCAATGTCTATGGAATTCTTCAATTTTAAAGCTGCATTTTGGAGTTTCTATCTTGGTCAATGTCTTGATTAGTGTTGTTTCAATGGAAACAATGTATCATAATTGTGATTTCTTTGCCTTGGCGCAATTGGAATTTCAATTGAATAATGGTGCTAAACGAGTTGATTGTTGGGGTCACCTAATGTTTAACTAGTGAACTTTAATAGTACGTTAGTTTGGTTTCAAGTTTTCATTCTATATCCACTCAACAACATGTCATTTTTATAGTGTTTGGCCATGGTAGTTGTTAGTGATATATTTTTCAAGCATCTTGAGAAGAACTTGTTCCCTACTTGAAGTGCACCAATAGATGCTGGTTGTGTTGACATGATCATGTTGTGGTCACAACTCCCTCTTAAGGAGATAAACGTTGGTACTTTTTAATGATACGAGAGATAAAGGGAAGCACATGATATGATCGTGATCATGAGTAAATGTCGCATGTGACACATGAAAATGCTTAATGGGTTTAGGTTCACCAAAGAAGTTTCTAAAATACCAATATCTTACAATATTGAAACCTCCTGATTGTCAAGGTTTTCCTGTGTTTGAAAAAATCCATTAAGTTGACCCATCAAAGCTTGTCAGGTGTCCAGAGAATTTTAAGCGATGGGACAAATTGTCAAAAATGACACATGGATATATGAAATATCTAGTGCATGGGTGAAATAAGTAAATTTCCTGATCACATAGATCATCGATTGTAAATCATTCAGGCAGCAGAAGAAGCTCACTATTTATTTTAAGGATTTAGACACTGAAAGAAAACCACCGCAGACACATGGCATAATCTTGTGATTTCAGGTCTGCAAAACCAGTCTACTCAATTCTTCCCTCCACTAATCCTGAAGCAATAAACTACCTACTACCCCACTACTCAAACCATTAATATAAAGAATCATGCAACCCATAACCTGTAGACACATTTCCCTACTCCAGTAACATCTCCAACATTAAGTGCGCACCTACCTCCAGCTAAGTCATGCCTATTGCATCCAACCATGTGGAATCCACATTAATTGGTGTCAAATTCCTTTATAAGCCATCTCTCTCTCATTTTCAAATTCAAAATTCTTGGCTAATATTTTGACCTCCTATTACCCGCAAGGTATTACCCTCTATTCTACCACCTCACAGTCAAAAGTATAATTTCTATTGCTTTTACCATGGAGGTGCCTCCATTAGCTTCATCATCATTCTCTGTTCCATATTCACCTATCATAACTTCTATAATTCTAGAGGAGCACCTATCAAATGCCTTTTTAGAGGTTTCTGATACTATGACTTCCATTTAAAATATGCACCATGTAGCTATGGAGGATAAACTATGGAGGATAAACAAAGGTTTGAAGCTAGATAAGACCATTTTTACATATGGGAATCAAGGTTTCCTCTCATGGTCATCCTCTGAATGCAGTATTCTCCAAAATTTGTGGGTTGGTGTATTGATCTTTATTTAGAAGAAAGCAGTGTGGTTTTGGCATGACATGAAACATCGATCTTCCCAATAAATAAATAATTCATTGAGAAGATGATGGTAATTCCAAAAGGAATTATGCAAAAAAAATTCACTGAAGAATTGTTGAGCATCAAGTACAAGGATCTCTCCCCTGAAGAAAAGCCTAATTTTATCTAAATTTTGATGCCTCCAAATGTTGAGTTGCCAGAGAGGGAACCTCCCTACAAACTGGAAGTTTCTACTGAGTTTCATATAATTGACAAGTCCCTTATCTACCAATTAATCACATTTACTGGTGACCAATTAATAAATGAATCAGTCCTTGGTATACTCCTTGTTACACCTAAAATTGGTTTCTATGGTCAATCCCCTGAAGTGATATGGCCAAACCATCTTTTAAGGATATTTTTCCCCAACTCTAGGAGACCTGACGCATCTTGCCTCCTGACATAGGGAATCAAACCTGCTTGACACCTTTTACCTACTAACATAGTGCACTGATGACACTTTTTGCCTCAAGACAAAGAGCGTCAACGTAGATATTTCAGGTAGAAGAAGCGGCAATGTTATCAAAAAGGTAAAAAGATAATATTTTGACAACATTCTAGATGAAATTCCTCGTGGAGGATTATCCCAACTGCTTGGATTAGTTGGCACTCATGCCCCTAGCCTATATGGATCATTCCTCACCTTCCTCCCAAAATATCTCAACCCCTTTTGGATTCCTTTGGCCTATATATACAAGCTTCGCTTCATGGATAGGGAGAGGTAAGAGAACCAAGAGATAATCTTTATGTTGTTGGAATCATTGTTGGTATAGAGAGGCAAAGAGTGTGGTTGTGAGTGAAACTTGTAGAGCTTGTAGAGTGTGGGTGAAAGTGATGTCAAAGGAATTGTGTGAACAACGCTTCAACGTCAAGTATTTGGTTGTATATTTCTTCTCTTATATTGTTAACACAAACACGTTCCCCTTTCTCATGAATTATTTTTGTTAATATCTATTGTTCATTACTCTTCTCCTTGACTATTAGTATAGATCGTTGAATTGCCTTGTTTCTTTCACTATTGTATTGCGTCCTTCATACTCTTTTGCAGGTATAGATAATCATAGGAGAATTACAAGGAAAGGATCACCTTCATCGTTGAGGTAAGAAATATTTGCATTCAATTGGTTCCATGTTCTAGGGAAAAGATGCATCACTGTGAGTTTTTGTTCTACATTTTCCCCATGTAAACTAGGAAAACAATCTTGTCTGCATTGATTAAAATTTTTTGATAAACAAACTGGTGGCCAACCTAGAGGTCCACCATCTGGAGGCCCACCTAGAGGTCTACCATTCGAAGGCCCACCTGGAGGTCCACCATCTGAAGGCCCACCTGGAGATCCACCACCTAGAGGTCTATCATCTAGAGGCCCACCTAGAGGTCTGCCATCTGGGGTCCCACCTGGAAGCCCACCACCCACAGGACCATCAAGTGGATCATTTGGAAACCAGCCACAACTAAACCAACCTATTATAGGAGGATCATCAACACCCGTTTATCAATCCACTTACGGACTTATTGGTACTCAGATGCCTTATCAATATTACTAGTGCTCACAACCTAATCAACAGCTGATCTTTCTGGATAAACTTTATCTACTAGATTTGGCATGATTTATCAACAACCCTATTCACCACGATCCTTCATGGCCCTCTATTCCAGTAAAGTTACCTTCAGATATACCCAATTCTAACTACAAAGCTGGAAAGGACCCCAAAAACCATGTTATGACCTACCAGTTTTGGTATTTTTCCAGCTCTCTAATCGATGGTTCTATCCATTTGAGACTTTTTCAAAGAACTCTCACTGAGAGCACTGCCAAGTGGTATATAGAATTGTCTCAGCACCCTTTTTGTTATTTTAACACCTTAGCAATGGTGTTTTTGACACATTTTCAACTCCCAATTTGGTACAAAATGAGTACGAATATTTTGACCTCACTCTGTCAAGCCACTTCCACCCATATATTTGATCATACATGAGTGGAGATGATGACATAGGTTGATAAAATACCCCATACCTGACAAATTATGCGTCGATTGGTTCACTAAGTCATTGCTTCCACCCATTACCCGAGATGTTGCCATGGGAGGTTTTGTCACCAGAGAAAAATCCATCAGCCGAGTTCAGTACCTAGACTTGGTTTATTCCTAGTCATGCACTCGATATGACCTGATCCCACACGCTCCCCGTCCTACTACGGACCCCTCAAGACCTTCAATAGAACCACCATCCAATGGTGTACTTGGTTATGTTCAAACAAAGTCGACGACTAAATCCCCAAAAAATGAAAACAAACTTGCTAGCCAGACCGCCACAAATCCCAAAACCACTTCTACTTTGGTTTCCTCTACCAAGGTAAATTTCATTCAAGCCTTAGAATCTTTAGGAATGAAAAAGCAAGGAAAGAATAAATCAAAGAAATCTGAAAATCAACAGTAGAGTAATAAAACACAAAACACAGATTTCGAATCTAAGAATAAGAGAAAGGAAAAATTCCCCTACTTATGTGAAGGTGACCACTTCACCAAAGAATTTCCTTGCTGTGAAGAGGTCATCATGTTTTTGAAAAACACTCACACCTCGACAGTCTTGATCGATCCTTTACCTACCCAACATGAATTGATTAACCATCTATCCTTCCACAAGTATTCTTCGTCTTCTATAGATGAGGTTAAAATGATGTCTAGTTAATCGATTAGTCTTACCACCACATCCCAAAACTATGACCCTCCTCCAGAAAACAAAGAGATAACACTTCAACTAATAAACCTACGGTTTCCACTCCTCCTACCAACAATATTCATATTGAAAAAATTGTTCTTGACACAGTCTTTCGGAAACCAAAGAGTATGATTCGAAAATCGATATTTAACCTGAGTGCATGGGTTGCTCAATACTACTATGTAGTAGAATATTTGGCTCTGGCACCATGTGCCATGTCCACCCTCGAAGTACTCTAAACATGTCCTATGTAGAGGAATAACTTGTTGTCAGTTCTTGGAGTTATGGATCTTGAAAATAGTAATATTATCACCTTTAAACTGGATGATTTTAAGTTAAGGCTCTCCCATGAGTTATCTTTCCAATTGTCTACGAAAGTCATTGGGAAGAAATTCTATCGCATCGTGTTCGATGAAGATGCCTCGACTTCTATCATGTCTCTATCATTTTGGAGAGCTATAGGCTCCTTTGAAATTAACCATTCACCTACCGCCCCGAAGGCCTTTGATGGTCATCAATTCAACCTTATGGATTACTGTCCTCTCTCCTAATTAAACTAGAGGGAAAAATAGTGTCCATCCATGTCGAGTTTTTCGATGTTCCTTGAGACTACAATCCCCTCATAGTTAGGAATTGGTTCTACATGATGCATAAAATTGTTTCATCAGTGTTTCAAGTGGTCCAATTCCCATTCCAATAGAATATTGTTACGATTAATCAATTGGAATATTTTTTTCCAAACACAAGTTCTAATTCTGCGAACAATTTCCTGCTCTTGGCCTCTTCGGCTCTGCAATATCAAAACATAGGGGTAGGTCTTCTCAAATATTCCTCACTTATGGGAATATTTCCATTAAAAAATCCTTGTGAGAAATTTGTTCTCAAGTTAGATCTAGGAGCTAGAACAATTTCACCATCAAAGTGTTTGACAAAACATGCAAGAGAAAAACAAAGAGACTAAAAAATAACTTGAATAGCACATGTGAAAGGTGCTAATATCTAACCATTATATTATAGCACACATTGAAGATGTGTATGATACATATTTTTAGTACATTGGACAAATTTAAGAGGCTCTGAAAGCCATTTGGAGTTGTACATGTGTCATGGTGAGATTTGACCTCAATCCCCCCTAGGTGGACCAAAGGAGCTCCAACTCAGCCCAAACAGTCTCAAAAACTCATGTGAACATTGATGGAGTGTTTTGGGTCATTAATGGGTCCTAGGCATGCGTGGGTGAGAATATAGAGGTGAGTGGGGTGCTCTAGGTAGCAATAAATGCTCCTAAGAGAGAAAAATTAGGCCAGATACACCACTAGCACACTTGGTCAAACCTGGACCCCAAGAATCAAGGAGGTAGCACCCCAATGCATTAATGAGGGTGCACATGGGCTAGTTTGACCAACTAGGGTGTTGTTGTAGGTGCGAACATGCCAAATTAACCAGATATATTGCATAATTAACCCTCCTAAGTCTAAACCATAGGATATCACTGCAATTCAGGAAAATGAAATTATCCTATGGTATAAACTATATACTAAGGATGTATTACTACTCTTACATCCCCCCTTAATCTATACTTAGTACTTCTCATGATTTTTAGGCCTTGGAAACTAAGGCACAAGTCACCTTTTACAAATTTTATTGATCCATGTAAAAGAGGTAAGGAGGAAAACCTCACGGGACAAAACCTCCCCTCAAAAAATGGATTATGACATAGAAACAAAATCTGCATATACTCCAAACTAAAAAATGTCTAGAGGAATATTCTTCTTGGAAATAAGTGGAATGTGCTCAACCAACTCAGGAACAACTGCATGATGAATCCTTAGACCATGTACAAAAACTAAAATGCACTGATGGGAGAGGGAATGGTGCTCTTCAAACTTGAACTTTGAACCTAACAAGTTGCCATGCTTGAAAGAGACTGAAAATGCTTGAGAATAGGTGACCCCAAGCGATTCATAAGGATATTGAAGCATTAATTTTGAATGGAGGTTGTAATCAACTGTAAGAATGTGGAACAAGAGTCCCAAATGTGTCATTGTGATGGCAACGGCTTCTCCATCTTCATATGAACTTGAAGGGACTCTACTAGTGATGGTGGAGGGATATATGGGAAAAATAGTGTGAAGAAATGAAATATTTTCACTTGACATCCGAATCTCTCCATCTTTCGAACTAGTACTCTCATGTGAAGAAAACCCATCTTCTAGAGAAGGCTTGCTATGAACATCAACTAGCAATACATCTTTCCCATTCGTAATAGAAGACATAGAGGATAAGGGTGTAGAATGGATAGATAAATTTTTAGCAGTAGTGATGGGATCAACTCATATGCTCTCTTCATGAAACATAGCTTATTGAAAAGGAGAGGAGGCCACAGAGGAATAAACTTGAGCTGGTTCATTTTCCGAGTCTTTGGCTACTTCTCCGTCTTCATTTCGAACAGCTTCTTGAGAAATGCATGAGGTCGAGATCATAGGAAGAACACATAAGGAGGTTCCCATTTGCTTGCTCTCCATGTAGCTCACATCTTCTTGTTGCATGCCAAGAGCTTCATCCATATTCTCGAAAGCTCAAATGGGTAATCAACATAATCAAGGAGGTAGCACATTGTAGGAGGTATAGCTAGACACATAGCTCCATAGGCTCTATCATTGTCATTAAGCCATGCATCCTTCTCTTGACAGGACTCTGGTTCTCTCACAGCACCAATGGACACATCATAGAGACATTGCCTCTTGAGATATGCACACATCTTCGACTTCCATTTAGAATAATTGAATGGGGAAAGGAGAGGAACAACTTTCAAATCCATGAAGTTGTTGTAAAAACCTGCAATGAAAAACACTCACATAAACTAGAAATATGCCCTAAACAACAACTCTACCTCACAAGATTAGTTGCGTATTCAACTCGCTTGGATACCATGTAGAAATTGCTTCTCAAGTTAGATCTAGGAGCTAAAATGATTTCACTATCAAAGTGTTTGGCAAAACATGCAAGAGAAAAACAAAGAGACTAAAAATAGCTTGAATAACACATGTGAAAGGTGCTAATATCTAACCATTATATTACAACACACCTTGAAGATGTGTATGATACATATTTGTAGTACGTTGGAAAAATTCAAGAGGCTCTAGAATCCAATTAGAGTTGTACACGTGTCATGGTGAGATTTGACCTGAATCCCTGCTAGGTGGACCAAAGGAGTTCCAACTTGGCCCAAACAGTCACGAAACCTCATGTGAACATTGGTGGAGTGTGTTGGGTCATTAATGGGTCCTGGGAATGCATGGGTGAGAAGATATAGGTGATTGGGGTGCTCTAGGTGGCAACAAATTCTCGTAAGAGAGCTAAATCAGGCCAGATACACCACTAGCGCACTTGGTCAAACCTGGACCCCACAAATCAAGGAGGTAGCACCCCAATGCATTGATGAGGGTGCACATGGGCTAGTTTGACCAACTAGGGAATTGTTGTAGGTGTGAACAGGCCAAATTAACCAGATATATTGCAGAACTAACCCTCATAAGTCCAAACCATAGGATATCATTGCAATTCAGGAAAATGAAATTGTCCTATGGTATAAACTATGTACTAAGGATGTATTACTGCTTCAACACCCCCCCTTAATCCAGACTTAGTACTTCTCATGATTTTTAGGCCTTGGAAACTAAGGCACAAGTCACCTTTTACAAATTTTATTGATCCATGTAACAGAGGTAAGGAGGAAAACCTCATGGGACAAAACCTCCCCTCAAAAGATGGATTATGACATAGAAAAAATATATGTATATACTCCAAACTAAAAAATGTCTGGAGGAATCTTATTCTTGGGAAGAAGTGGAATGTGCTCAACCAACTCAGGAACAACTGCATGATGAATCCTTAGACCATGTAGAACAACTGAAATGCACTGATGGGAGAGAGAATGGTGGTCTTCAAATTGGAACTTCGAACCTAAAAAGATGCCATGCCTGAAAGAGACTCAAAATTCTTGAGAATAGGTGACCCCAAGCGATTCATAAGGATCTTGAAGCATCAAATTCAAATGGAGGTTGTAATTAGTTGCAAGAATGTGGAACAAGAGTGCCAAATGTGCCATTGTGATGGCAAAGGCTTCTCCATCTTCATATGAACTTGAAGGAAATATACTAGTGATGGTGGAGGGATATACATTAGAGGAAATTTCAAATCAAAATGGGCCTCCTAAGGAAAATTAGTAAAATAATAGTTAAAATAATAAAATAATATTTATTAATTTTGGAGGAAGAAAAGAAAAACTACTTTTTTGTTCGTAATTTCGACAAATCTCCTTGTGTTTTTACTCAAATTTCAATCGGGAGAGCTTGTTGGATGTGGATTTAAATTCCGAATCCAATGAGTACCCACTCGACATACTTTTGATTGGCCCTGCTACCCCAAAAACAAGAAATACCTGAAAAAATGTGATGATGACATCATCATCACATTTTTTTAGGTATTTCTTATTTTTGGGGTAGAAGGTCCCATCAAAAGTACACCGAGTGGGTACTCGTAGGATGCGGAATTTAAATCCACATCCAATGAGCTATCCCGATTGAAATTTGAGTAAAAGCACGTGGAGATATGTCAAAACTACGAACAAAAAATGTAGTTTTTTTTATGATACCTATCCCCAAATTTATATTAAAATATTGTTTAAGAGGTGATCCCGTTTTGAATTTTAAAGCATTTTGATTGGATAATACATGATGACATGGAATTTGTATTATTTTTGGAAGGCCCATTTTAAATTGAAATTTCCTTTGATGTGGGAAAAATAGTGTGAAGCAATGAGAGATCTTCACTTGACATCCAAATCTCTCCATCTTTCGAACCGGTACTCTCATGTGAAGAAAACCCATCTTCCAGAGAAGGCTCGCTATGAACATCAACTAGCAATATATCTACCCCATTCGTAATAGAAGACATAGAGGAGAAGGGTGTAGAATGGATAGATAAATTTTCAGCAGTAGTGATGGCAGCAACTTGTATGCTCTCTTCATGAAACATAGCTTCTTGACAAGGAGAGGAAGCCATAGAGGAAGAAACTTGAGCTAGTTCATTTGTTGAGTCTTTGGCTACTTATTCTTCATTTTGAACAGCTTCTTGAGAAATGCATGGGGCCAAGATCATAGGAAGAACACATAAGGAGGTTCCCATTTTCTTGCTCTTCATGTAGCTCACATCTTCTTGTTGCATGCCAAGAGCTTCATCTAGATTTATCAAAAGCTCAAATGGGTAATCAACAGAATCAAGGAGGTAGTGCATTTTAGGATTTATAGCTAGACACATTGCTCCACAGGCTCTATCATTGTCATTAATCCAAGCATCCTTCTCTTGATAGGACTCTAGTTCTCTCACAACACCAATGGACACATCATAGAGACATTGCCTCTTGAGATATGCACACATATTCAAATTCCATTCAGAATAGTTGAATGGGGAAACAAAAGGAACAACTTTTGAATCCATGAAGTTTTTGTAAAAACCTGCAATGAAAAACACTCACATAAACTGGAAATATGCCCTAAACAACAACTCAACCTCACAAGATTAGATGCAGCTCCAACTCGGTCTGATACCATGTGAGAAATTGCTTCTCAATTAGTTATATCTAGGAGCTAGAACAATTTCACCATCAAAGTGTTTGGAAAAACATGTAAGAGAAGAACAAAGAGACTGAAAATAGCTTGAATAACACTTGTGAAAGGTGCTAAATAATAACCATTATATTACATCACACCTTGAATATGTGTATGATACATATTTGTAGTACATTGGACAAATTTGAGAGGCTCTGGAAACCAATTGGAGTTGTACATGTGTCATGGTGATATTTGACCTCAATCCCCCCTAGGTGGACCAAAGGAACTCCAACTCAACCCAAACAGTCACAAAAATGCATGTGAACATTGGTGGAGTGTGCTGGGTCATCAATGGTTCCTAGGCATGCGTGGGTGAGAATATAGAGGTGAGTGGGGTGCTCTAGGTGGCAATAAATGCTCCTAGGAGAGCCAAATTAGGCCAGATACACCACTAGTGCACTTGGTCAAACCTAGACCCCACAAATCAAGGAGGTAGAGCTCCAATTCATTAATGAGGGTGCACATGGGCTAGTTTGACCAACTAGGGGGCTGTTGTAGGTGTGAACATGCAAAATTAACCAGATATATTGTAGAATTAACCCTCCTAAGTCTAAACCATAGGATATCATTGCAATTTAGGAAAATAAAATTAGCCTAAGGTCTAAACTATGTACTAAGGATGTATTACTGCTCCAAAAATCCTCCCTCCCTTTCATGGGTTGTGTATGTGAGAATGATCTCCTCTAGGAGTATAGCACTTTAGATAAAGAGAAATCAATTGTTGATTTGACATCTTTCAGACATTTTGAAGAGACTTAGCAGGATATCCAGTCCACTAGTGACCCCACCCTTAATGATAATATTTTGGTGGCATATGACCTTTATCACCTACCATATTGGTTAAATCCCCCCCCATCTCTAGATTATATTTTTCAACCTCTTATGTATGATGAATCCATCAAGGAAGTCATGTATTTAGATGAGATTCCTTGGAAAGACCATAATCACCTATCGTCTTTCCTTCGTAGTTACCAAATGGTAGAATATCATTTTGAAACACTGATTTCATCTGATATTGTAACTACACCTCAATCACCGGTACTCATTCACTCTGTTGATTCCAAGGGTAATCAGAGTAACATTACTAAGACCGTTTTGGTTGAGATATCAGTAAAACTTGGAGTTGCAGAGAATATTCACTTGGGTTGGAATTGTTCTCCTTTGGAACTTAGGTCT
Organism: Pseudotsuga menziesii; assembly: GCA_001517045.1. Classification (NCBI taxonomy): domain Eukaryota; kingdom Viridiplantae; phylum Streptophyta; class Pinopsida; order Pinales; family Pinaceae; genus Pseudotsuga; species Pseudotsuga menziesii. The sequence continues at coordinate 5,069 of LPNX010496816.1, read as the reverse complement.
TATGTGACCCTTTTTAGGGAATTTAGAGACATTTTTCTTGTATGTATGAATAAATGACATGGATAGATCCTTCGATCATCATTCATGAGATCAAGACTTACCCTGATGCCAAACTAGTCCGTCAAAAGTTATGTCAAGTACATTCATGAAAATAAATGACCATCAAGGAAGAAGTTGAAAATATTCTCAGTGTTGGGTTCATTTACCATGTGTCATTGACATAATTTGTTTCTAATATTGTTCCCGTGAACAAAAAATAGGGAACGATTAGGGTTTTGTTGCAGCTGCAACTTTTCTCCCAAATTTTTTAAAATTTTGGACCCTCCTTTTAATGTTTATCTTGCTTAAGATTTTTTGGATTGCTGAACTCTGTTTCTATTTTCTCTGCTACAAACTTGGATTGTTTGAAGTTGAAGAGAGTCCAATTCCTTTCATGCTTTTTCAGAAAACTAATTCCTGTCTGCAAACGTGTTAACGGTGGTGTTTTGAAAATGATGTTTCTTTTTGGTCTGAATGATTTCCTTCATCGTTATCGAAATTCTGTTTACATTCGAGTGGGAGCTTGTTTCTCTTTGCTATCACTGTTTCAGAGGTTAAACAAACTGATTTCATCGCTGCCCAGCCTAAATCTTTTGAACACTTTGTTTTTTGATAAATTTTCGTTGTTGGAAGTTTTTAGATAGTAGAACGGAAGCCTTAGTCTTTACGTTTTCTGCCGTTGCAGAAGCTAGACGCTGAATGTTTCGACGGTTAGCTCTTTTCTTTTCCGATGCCGAGGTTTTTGACTTTGCGATATTTTGCTTTTTGCTCGTGGAACGGTTTATAACTTTAATCGAAAGCTGTAGTCCTTATGTCGTCCGCCGTTGCGGCTCCTCAGCAGACTAACCGTCTGCTATATAACTGCTCTGATTGCCGATGGTTTTATGATTACCAAGACCCGTAGTTGGTTTGACATCCGCCATTGCAGCTTTCTAGTAAACTATCTTTTCGCTGCTTAGTTGGTTTATTTGTCGACACAGTACCGGTTAGGCCTCTGAGCTTCCAATCGCCGATATCCTCAGTTGACTGCGGAACTCGTAGTATGATGGTATTCTGTCATTGCGACTGCGTAATGCGCTAATCATCCGTCGTATAGAGTTTTCGCTCACTGATGAAATTTTGTTGTGGTCCGTTGCTTAGTATTTTTCCCGCCAGTCAAGGTCTCCCGCCTTTCTCATATGCTTTTACCCTATTTTTCGGTGGGGGTTCCTTTGTCATTTTTTATGCTATCATTGGAGGATGTCGAGTTGGTCCAAATACGGTCAGGATTGAGATGAAGAGTATGATCTTTCAAGATCAATTTTTTTTTAAGTTGGACAGAGGGTTTAGAAAAAAATTTCAGACCTAGTTGTCATGATTTTCTGTGCATTTTCATGTTTTCTTTTTATGTAGAATGCAAGTATTAATGCAATTCATATTACTTTATTAAACCCTAAATGGTCTAAATCTGCTATTTTCATGATAGGATGTTTACCGCGAGTAAGATGTGTTTAAAAGACAAAGTAGAAGGGAGGCAGCAAGGAAGAAATTGGCTAAAGAATGAAGAAGAATAAATAGAGAAAAGAAGAAGAGAGTCAAGTCCGAGCTCAATAGGCTCTAGCAAGGGACTAACGGATTACTGAGCAAGAAAAAAAAAATAGGGCCAGCGGATTTAATAACAACTGAGGCCCAGGAAAAGTTTATCACTAATCAAGCTGGTCTCTTGTTATACAAAGTGCTTGTAAATCTTAATCTAAAATGTAACATATTGGACGAATCATGAGCACTCACAAAATGACAAAATTGTGAGGTTAAACGGTTGAGGAGCCCAAAGGTCACTGAGGGGAATCCCAAGAGTTTTCTTTAGTATAAGTATAGGAGAGTTAGAGAGGATCTGGACTTTTTCCCATTTAGATTTGTGAGGACATATTGTAAGAAGAATTATTTCCTTTTGCAATAGATAATTACAATTTTCCTGTTGGAGAAAGCTTGGTGGAATGTTCAAATGTTGTGCTATGGATTTGTTGAAGAGGAACTATTTCGTTTTCAGCTTTGTGTCCATTAACTGTGAGATCGTTCTACCTCTGTGAACCTATGTTCTTGTATGAATGTTCTCTGGTTTATTTTATGAAAATTTCCACTATGAGTAATGAATGTTGTTCATAAACAATTGGTTATCTGGTTGTTCAAATATCTTTAAATGTTCATGTGTTTTGAAAGAAGTATCAGCTATCTGTGATTTTTCATGATGCATGTACAAAATACATTACTCATTAATGAATGATAATCTTTCTCCCTGGGGATAGGTTAGGTAGTTAGTTTTATTTTCTTGTTGTGTGTGATTTATATGCGAGAGAGTTTAAGATGACAGGTAAGAACCTGCGCATCACATTGTGATCGCTCCTCATATTCTACATCAATCTACATTTTAGATAGGCACTTGCATATCATACTTAAAACTAAAAACACAAAAATATACATGGTGGACCATGTTAGGGTACATAGGGTACTCCCAAAGGACCAAACACCAAGAACAACTGCTTCACACAAACAGATCACAGATCAATACACCAATGTTTGTCACGTGGTTAAAACCCTCGAGAGGGAAACAGTCCATGGCCCCAGCCAAATAGCTACTTGGAGCAATTTATTATGCAAAAGAAAGAAAGTTACATGAGCTTCTCATAATCGATCAACTAGCCAAGGACCCTCTATGCTCTTTAAATAGAGATCATAGACCAATCGGGTGTTAAGCCACGGATCAATGGTAGGTATGATCTAAGAGAAGTTGAACCGTCGGATCACTCTATATCGTGACCGTCATATTAGAATATTTACAAATGCATACTAATGCATACTAAAGAAACACACTTTTAACTAACGGATATATTACACAAGTTGATCTTAACTAACTCCTAAGTGTCTAAATATCCTAACATCCCCCCTTAAGAACAACTTGGGATAGGATTGAAGGATTTACAAAAGTGACACTATTAGGAGAAGGAAGGAGGAATTAGAGCCTATCCCCCCTTAATGACACATTCCTGAACTCCTAACATAGACCGAAGTTTAGAAAACTTCGCTTCTATAAGAGACTTGGTGAAGATGTCTGCAACTTGATCATCTGTAGGGAAATAGAGCACTTCAATAACACGATCATGAACAAGATTTCTGATGAAGTGCATGTGTAGCTCAATGTGTTTGCTACGCTGATGTAGAACTGGATCTTTGGCAAGCTTGATGGGACTTTGATTGTCGCACCAAAGTGGAGTAGGCTGCTGCTGCTTGAATCCAAACTCTGAAAGAATCTGTCGAAGCCATAAAGCTTTCTGACTGGCATTAACTACGACTCGATATTCTGCTTCTACTGAAGAAAGAGCAAGAGCTTGTTGTTTCTTACAAGCCCAAGTGACAGGTCCAGATCCCAGACTGAAAACATAACCTGCAGTAGACTTTCGATCATCAGGATCACTAGCCCAATCTAAATCAGTGAAACCAGCCAACAAAGGTTTCCCCCCTGTACTGTAATGAATCCCAAACTGAATTGTACCTCAAATATATCGAAGTATTCTTTTTGCTGCTTTCTAATGACTTTCATGAGGAGTTTGCATATAATGGGCAACACGACCAATGACAAAGGAAAGGTCAGGACGGGAATGAGTTAAGTATAAAAGACTACCAACAAGCTGATGATACAAGGTGGCATCTACTTCAGGGGAAGTACAAGTGGTAGAAAGTTTGACTCCAGACTGGAAGGGAGAAGGGGCTGGTTTACAATCTTCCATGTGGAAGCGACGAAGAAGGTCAGAAGAATACTTAGACTGGGAAAGAAAGATTCCTTCTTTGGTTTGCAAGACTTGGAGACCAAGAAAATAATGCAAATGTCCTAAGTATGACATTTCAAAAGTTTGCTTAAGACTGGATTTCACATGGGTTATAAGGTTAGGGTCACTACCAGTAAGGATAAGATCATCAACATAAAGAACAAGTATGATGAGATGGTTTCCTACTTTCTTGGTATAGACATTGGGGTCAGAATGGCATCTAGAAAAACTAGTGTCAAGGAGAAAGCTATCCATTTTGGCATACCAAGCTCTAGGAGCTTGCTTAAGGCCATATAAGGATTTCTTAAGGAGATAAACAAGGCTAGAGTTATTCTGAACATATCCAAAAGGTTGTTCCATGTAAATTTCCTCATGTAAATCATCATGTAAGAAGGCAGACTTGACATCCATTTGATGGAATTCCCAGTTATGTAAGGCTGCAAGGGAAAGAATAAGGCGGATGGAGTTCATTTTTGCTACAGGGGCAAAGGTTTCATTGTAGTCAATCCCTTCAACTTGGGAAAAAAATTTGGCAACTAACCTTGCCTTAAGTCTTTCAACACTTCCATCTGATGCATACTTAGTTCTGCAGACCCATTTACATCTGACAAGTTTTCTTCCTTTTGGAAGAGGAACAAGATCCCAAGTATCGTTCACCATTAAGGAGCGATATTCTTCATCCATAGCTGCAGCCCAATCTAGATTTCCTGAAGCTTCTGCAAAAGTTTATGGATCATGATTCTTGGAAACTTGAGCCAAAAGAGAAGAGTCTCGCTGAAACTGAGAACGTGTTCGACGTTGATCTCTAGGATCACCGGCAAGATCACCAGCTGCTTCACATGTTGAACGGACCCATAGAGGAAGTATTGGTGCTGGTGTAATTTGAGGAACATGAGCAGGCGGAGGTGGATTTTCATCCTCACTGTCATCATCAGAAACCGGAGTTGGAAACCTATCAAGGAAGCTGGAAGAAGAAGAAGAAGAAGGCACAATCGCCGAATCAGGCTCGCAGGCCAAAGATGGCACACCCGCCAAGTTAGGTTCGTAGGCCAAGAGATTTTCATCAAATTTAACATCTCTTCTAATGATTATATCATGAGAATGTGGCTGAAGAAGTCTATAACTTTTTACATCTTCATAATATCCAACAAATATGCACTTTTCACTTTTAGGCTGCAATGCTTTCCGTTTTTCATCCAGAATGTGAGCCCATGCTTCACAACCAAA
>LPNX010496777.1:619317-658349 GCA_001517045.1 Pseudotsuga menziesii | reverse complement strand
TATGAATTACGAATATTGAATTTTGAGTTCAAATGAGGTAATAGATTTTACTTGAATTTTTCTTCCCATTTTTGGAAATAATTTCCTAGCGATTCCCCCCTTTCTTGTGATTCCTAATATTTCTAACCCAACTTTCCTGTCCTTAACTAGACTCTTGCTGTAACCATTTCCAAAAAATTTATTCTTGTTTCTTGTTTCTGATAATTTGGGCAGATAGCTAAAATGCCAAAATGGTCACAATAAATGTAGCCCTTGATTCTTGTCTCTCAACTCTCACTGGATCAAAATCAAAACAATTATATACAGGCATTAGAACAAAATGGAACTGCTAATAATTTGTAGAAAATTTGGTACTAATGTGATATAGAGTTGTCGAGAAACTCCCCTGTTCCTGTCCTATGTAGTAAGGCGGAAGGCAGCTGAGCTAATAGGGAAATGGACAACACATTTCCATTGCTTCAAATTTATTTTCCGTTGTCATGGATAGAGCTACCTTATTGAAACCTCATGGAAATTTTGTGAGGACTATTATCTTTTGACAGGCCTACAGACAACAAGGGTACATTGTTTGCTGGATGTAAGATGGAATGGAAGGGTACGTAACCATATCATACCTTCTGTTGGAAATGTAAAAGCAATTTCCACCCAAATATTACAGAGGAAGACAACAAATGTGCAATGTTGGCATGGGTACTATTTCCTAGAAATTTTGTTAGTAGATTATGGTACAATGAAATGACCAATCCCATGTCAAGACCACACTATTCAAAAGTCACTAACTTCTGTACATGTTGGTCCCTGGGGACTGGACATGTAGAACTTTATAACTTCATTCCCATGTATTGTTACCTATTTCTCTCATTTGAGTGACAGTAGATTATACTCTGAATATTTTAGAAGATTGAATTCTGTGGGAATTGATAATTTGTTTGTTGGGTCAGAGCTTGATATCTCGTTTGTTGATTTCATCAAAAGGCTTTACCATGAAGGAAAGATACAGGAAGCAGCAACTATATCAAGGGAATTGGAATTAAAGAATCCAGCTTCTGATATTTCAAGTTGTACTATGCAACTTGACAGGTCAGTCAATGATGATGACATTGATACAACTTCCATGCTAACAGCTAATACAAATGAAGAAATTTCGAAGGAGGTTTTGGCCACTCATGTCAGTTCAGAGGATATGGAATCTATCATCAGGTTGTGTTGGGATGTTGATGACATTCAATTGATGTCTACTCATGAGAACCGATCTCTTAACTTGGCAGTTTGCTTATACATGTTTAACTTGGAATTTATTATACACAGGGCCTGTGTTGTGCTTCTCTATCTCTAGGACTGTGGGAATAATATCTGTCACATGATCTAAATTGCACGACATAGCATTTTAAAGATTTAGGGCCAGCATGGCTTCAATGAGATCATGAAGGAGATGGGGTTGTAGAATTAACTTCTATTGCTTTGTCCTGTAACCTTCGCTTAGAGCATTTTTCCTTAATTGTTGAGCGCAGCAAGGAGAATCAACTAAATGTTATATTTCCACAGGCATGTCACTGGATAGAGGATCTAATAGCTATCACAATTTTTCTGCATGCACAAGGTTTAAAAACAAGGCCCAGGGGGGAAAAGTCATGTCCAAATGCTAGCAAGGATGGGCTGGGAGTAAATGACGCAGAATATGCAAGCGGGCATGAAGATGATGCTCTCTTTGGAGATCTGTTTTCAGAGGCTAGCAGGCAAGTAGTCATCTCTGATGGACATGAACAACCCTGCTCTGCAAATGACAGTGTTTCTGACTCCAGTAATATTCCTTTACAAGGAGTTGTTGAAGTGCTTAGTTTTATTAAAGAGTGCATTTTTTCTCCAGATTGGCATTCTTCTATTGACAAAGAAGCTTGTCACCAACTTAATGAAGAACATGTCAGTGAAGATTGGCATTCTTCCATCAAACTTGAAGAACACCTAGTAAATCAAGTTCTGAAGGTAGATGATGGGAGGTTTGCTTATACTGATGATGCTCTTGTTCTTGTATCTCACACTCTTATTATAAGGACATCCACAGGGTCTAGTTTGGGAGATGACTCCTTAAGACTCAAAATCTGCAAAGGCTACGTTGGTTTTATTATTGAGAAATTGAAAGCTACATATTCAGGGTGCTTAAATATCCAAGAAGTTTGTGCAAGTCTTCCATCCCTATTTCATTTGGAAGTTCTTCTCATGGCTTTTCATTCTTCAAATGCATTTGAAAAAATCAAAATGGCAGAGAATATTTTTTCTACCCTCAGCAATGTAAGTTGTCCTCCAGTGGAACTTAACAGCACACAATTGGTTTGCTGGTCTTTGCTAATTTCAAGACTGATGTTGATTATTCGGCACATGATTCTCCACTCTACAACCTTCCCATCCTGGTTGATGTTTAATATAAGAAATAAGTTAATACAGATTACACAAGGAGGAACTTTTTAGCTTCCTACAAGAACAGGCTATTTAGAATCATGGGTATATCATGTGGTACAAAGTGTTATAAATATGAATATAAGTGTTATAAAGTGTTATAAAGTGTTATAAGTGTTATATAAGTTTTATAAAGTGTTATAAGTGTTACAATATTGACTTGACTTGCTAGAAAGAAAATGGTACACAACACGGTTCATTTTGACTTTTAACTTCTGTTAGTTTCACAATATCACAAATTTTGTCAATTGAGATTTTAAATTGTAGATTCTACCTAAGAAATGAATAGGATCCAAACTATTTATAAGAAATAAAAATATTTTCTAAATACAGATCAAAGAGATACAAGTTGGACACTATCTATGACAGATACAGATCTTATATCTATCTGCTATATTGAGTTTAACTGCAAGCACTTACCTTTATCTCTTGGCATGCATCTAAAATCTTTGATATGCAGCTAGGATCCTTAGCATGGAGATCCATCATACCCTAGAGAACTATATTAGGATCAACAAGCCATAGCTGATGTAGGAGAATGGTACAATTAGGATTGGTACCAACAAGATATGATGGGAAAAGGACAGTGAATATTTCATGCTGCAACTGATTGAATGCAGTCTGGAGAACAATGTTACATTCCTTTTAGTCACCATAAAGCAATAATGTGCTCAACAAACATAAAACAACTTCAAGAGGAAATAAAAGCATTAAGACCTTGCATTTTACCTTAACTTGGGCAACGACAATTAACAATATCTCTGGACAGTGCTTAATAGGAAACTCAAGCAATGCATGCACAACACTCGCATGCCCAATCTCTGCCATATGGCACAATACCTCTACCAGATCAACAGATAGCCATGCCTGGTTAGCAGAACCACATGGAAGTAAACTCCCATGTGGACCTTCAAGGGGTGCCTGCAAAATGAGGAATCTTTTGGTTAGATAAAGAAATGCAGAGATATAATAATAATAAAGAGGGGCAAACTAATCGCCCAATGGTTAGCTCTATTGGTAGACGCTCTTCTGCAAAGTTCACAGAGGCCTCAGGATGAAACCCCATGAATCCCTTGGGTTACCATCTGGTATTTTGGCTGCTTGTTACTAGCATCCTCGATCCAGAAAACCAGGGAAGAGGGGGGGAATCCACTGGTGTCTAGCAAGGCACCAGCCTCCTCACTAGGCAAGTGAGGGACTATATTTCTCCAGAAAACAAAACAAACAAAGATGAAATATTAAGTGACATCATCACCTGCAGCCTCCTTGAATGTGAAAATGTAAAAACTTCAGGGGAGGCAGATACATCAAATCTCAAGAAGGATAGTTGGCCTTCATCATTGTTCCAGACACTCTCGCAGACCGTTTGAATGGGAAAAGGATCCTACATATAAATAATACAAACAAATGATTTATTACAGCCATTTGTGGCAAGATAAAACTAATTTCCCTGTAAAGCAAAATGTCAGAACACACAAATCCATCATGTCAATAGCCCAAAGATAGCAACAATTGCATTATAACTCTACATGTCTACCTGGCAAGTTTTTCCATAAATCAACATGTCTACCTGGCAATTTTTTCCATAAATTGACATCAAAATAGAGAAGGCTTTCTGATCTGGCAAATAAAAGTCCTTTTGATCTAGAGACTCCATCATAGAAACCCATTTGATTTCTGGAGCCTGCAAAGTAACCACCACTGTTGAAAATTTCTCACTAAAGGTAACTTCAGATTTCAACAGATACAGCTAACTGAATACAATGATTGAGATGAGATGAATGGCAGAAAACTCACCAGTTGTTTGATAGAATCCAATAGAACATCAATAATCCAAGATCATAACCATGACGAGTCAGTTATGGAACTATTAAACATTGAAGTATAAAATGTTGAATGTGTGCCATGGGCATCCTCAAGGCCTGTATGAGTGCGCACAACCATGCTAATTATCTTGGACACAGTCTCCTCCTTTAGTGGAGAAAAAAATGACAAAATATCTTTGCAGTGTGAAACATCAATTGTACATCCATATCCAAGCTCCTCCATTATGTTTGCAACATCAGTTGCCTCTTCTAACTGGGTCAAAATATCATCAGAGACTAGACCATTGCTTGTAGAGAGAGATTCAAAACTCCTGCAACACAAAATTGGCATGGAAATGAAGAAACATGCACACAATGCTGACAAAAGCAAAAGATATACCTTTGCTCCCATCAAGGCCATGATCCTACCTTGCTATAAATTGTTAAGTCGTAACTATTAACACAGCACTGGATGAAAAAACTATTTAAAGAATGTGCATACCTCAAGGAATTAAAAACATTCACTTCATTTGTAAATAATGGAGTCAGTAACAGTGACATTTGGGCTTTGGGTTGCAACAAAGACAATGCCTCGAGGAAATTGGGCACATGCTTTAATAATCCTTCACTCCGATGAAGGAATAATGAAATCTACTCAATGAGATCTTCAGAAATACTGGCTGTTGGGTTTTGGTACAGTTCCATTATTTTAGACTCACAGAAGTTTTGACCTAAAGACAGAAATACCTGTGGTAAGTCATTCCATCCTCATAAAGGGAAAAATTTTAAACTGTGAATAAAGAAACAAACAAGCCAAATATGTATTTCACAAACCCCTGTTTCCAAAAATGAATAGTGAGATGTTCATAATAAATAGACACAACTATACCCAACTTCTTGGCTTTGATTTGTATCATCTGAGTCTGCCAAGGCCAGTCCCAATCCAATCTGCTCAGGTAATGACAAATGCAAGGTCTTTGACAAATCCCCAAGGATGCTTTCACCTGTATGAGTATTCTTCACAGCTTCACAAAACACTGTACTGAAATTTGGTCGATGCATCATATATTTAACTACTATAGAAAGGAGTTTCAACTTCAACTGCATGTTCTGTGCATCTCCTTCACACAAATTCAACTGATCCAAGCAGCTCTGGAGAAACAAGACAATGGGGAACAAGACAACACAACAACAGATCATGTAAACTAGGAGAAACACCTGGTTCCAGGCAAGCCAATCCTTGGAATACGGCCCAGTCTCATCGATCACCATAGTAGCAATATTGTCTAAGACTTGCAAGGGAATGAAAACAATGAGAACTTTCTTCTCCTTGCCTTGCAGGTAGGGTTTAAAGAAGGACCAGCCGGCCAATCAAGAAAATCAGGGTAAAAAGCATAATTCCCTTCAGAAAACTAAAAATATAAAACAAATCATCCCATCCATGGGTTTTTTCGGTTCTCTTAATGAAAGATTTGTCCTCTTCCTCGCAGAGTAGATTTAGAGCTTTCAAATAGATGAGGGCGGCCATGAATACATGGGTCCGATAGGTCATAAGGCATTTTTTCATAACCACATAGATCCAAACCCCAACCAGCGCAACAGATATCAAAGACAGTGAAAAAAAGATTCAACAAAAGGGTTTCACCGGCCGAAAGATAATGCCTGGTGCCATCACCGCCCCCCTCAAGATTATAAATAACTGTAGTTACATCCATTGAAACCACGATGTCACATATACAATTAGCAAAGACTAGAGTAAACTGGTTTGCTTCGAGCTCTTTCAAAGTTTTGTTGAAGGGAAATGAATTCTCCAAATCCTTAAATGTAAGGAGGGGTGTGATGAGCTTACTCTCGAGTACACAACGAATTTCTCCATGTTCCAGATCTTGCAAGATGTGAAGCCAGACATCTCTGGTGCTCAGAAAGAACCCCATGGACTCCAGGTCGATATCATTCTCCTTGATGGCCTTGTACGAGGAATCCTTCACATAGATTTCCAGGAGGCCTTTGTGTGTGAACCCGAATTCCTCGAAGAGAATGATGAAATGGTAGTCAGATCGAATCTCTGAATGTCGAATTTCAGCTGAAAAAAAGGGAAAGAACCCCTAAAATATACCATGATTTCCATTGCAGAAACCCTTGAATTGGACTCCATCCTGAAGATCTGAGATGAATATTTCATTGCATTGCAGTAGCGTCCTGGTAATCACCAAAATGCCGTGCGGAGGGAAGAACATAGGGAAAAATGGCCATAGATTGAAACACACCTTGTGCCATTGAAGCCTTGAACAGGGTCACCTTGGGCTTTAGCTTGAGTGAAATGTAAGATTGTTCTACATTGGCACCCACCACTTCACGTTTGGCGCCAAAACCCAAATTGTGAAACTGCACTAACAGAATGAAATTTGTATTTGTTTAACCTGAATTCTATCATATTTGTGTTTGTTTAACTTAATTTTTTTATATATATTAATAGTATATAATAACAAATTACTTATCATATTTATATTTGTTTAACTTAATTTTTTTATATGTATTAATAGTATATAATAAAAAATAACTTAGTATATTTTTCTAAAATTTTATATGTATTATTAGTATATAATAAAAATACTTAGTAACATTTTTTTTTAATTTATAATGCAAATAGTTTAATAATTAATATTATTTATAAATAAAATATTTAAAAACAAATGTATATAGGTATATTTGTATAGTTATTTTCAAATATATAAGTAATTACACCTAGGACATTGTCATAGTTAATTTGGTGTTAACAATGGAGTTGTAACACATGAGGCTCTGCAATTTACTAAGTTCTAGGGTGTCTATGAATCCATTTGTAGTCTTAGAATTTAGTAAAATATACAACATTGTCAAAATTGTAATTTTTCATTGCCGAACTGATCCACAACTAAAAATGACCAAATAAATGACCAATTGTTATGTGGTCATTTTTTTCTAGATACCCCGTGACCAAAATTGGTCATTTATCTTGGTCTTTTTTAGTTTAGTTTGATCATGTGACCAAAATTGGTCATTTATCTTGGTCTTTTTTAGTTAGTCCGCTTAAATTGATCAATTTTGGTCATTTATCCCTTAAAAAAAATTGTGGTGACCAAATTTTTTGGTCTCCTGGTCACTAATCTCTCATTTTGCACTAGTGAGGAGCCAAGGTGTTTTCAAAAATAGATTTGAGTTCGGGATACCACCAAATTAGAATTAAGAATGAGGATATCAGTAAGACAACATTTAGAACAAGGTAGGGACACTATGTGTTCAGAGTAGTACCTTTTGGTTTAACAAATGCACCTCTAGTATTCATGTGTTTAATGAATGGAGTATTCAGAAAGTAATTACATAAGTTTGTGATTGTAGTCTTGGATGACATCCTTATCTATTCCAAGACAAATCAAGAGCATGAAGAACATCTAAGACTAGTAATGCAAGTTCTTAGAGAACACCAGCTGTATGCCAAATTAAGCAAGTGTTCATTTTATCAGTGAAGAATCCACTACCTAGGGCATATCATATTTAAAGAAGGTGTTACAGTAGATCTTGAGAAGATAAGAGCCATTATGGAATGGCCAACACATAAGAATGTATCAAAAGTCATATCCATCATGGGGTTAGATGGATACTACCGAAGGTTCATCAAAGGATTCTCAAAGTTGGCTCATCCTATCACATCTTTGCAAAAGAAAGGTGTGAAGTGTGAATGGACTTCTAAGTGTGAAGATAATTTTCAAAAACTTAAGGAAATGCTTACTAGCGCATTAGTGCTAAAAATTGCGGACCCCGAAGGAAACTTTGTTGAATGCACGGATGCATGCAAGCAAGGAATTGGTGGAGTATTAATGCAGGATGGACATGTGATCAGTTACAAATATTGGAAGTTGAAGAAACATGTGCAGAACTATGCCGCCCATGACTTAGAGCTTACAACTATCATCCATATTTTGAAGATGTGGAGAAATTATCTAACAGGTAAAAAGTTTGAGTTGATAACTAACCATGTTGGGTTAAAATACTTGTTTGAGTAGCCTAATTTGAATGCAAAACAAAGAAGGTTGATGGAGTTATTATGTGAATATGACTTTGACATCAAGCATATCAAAGGTAAGGAAAATAAAGTAGCCGATGCGCTTAGTAGGAAGATGCATGTAGCAGCTATTAGCAGTAGCACATCATGTTTGAAGGATAAGATCATTGAAGCTAGTGCTATAGATGAAATTTATCAGCAGGTGAAAGAAGGGTTGAAACAACAGAAAATTCCTCAGAAATTTGATAAGTATAAGTTTAAAGAAAATGGGATACTCATGTGCAGAGATAGAGTTTATGTGCCTAATGTTGGAGATATAAGGAAGATGGTTATGAAGGAAACACACGATGTCCCTTATATCAGACATTCAGGTTATTAGAAAACAATAGTAGCAGTAAGAAAACAATACTATTGGCCAGGGATGAAGAGTGATGTTGCAGATTATATAGCTAGGTGCTTGGAATGTCAAAAAGTTAAAGTTGAGCATTGACATCTAACAGGATTGTTGCAACCCTTGCCTATACCAGAATGGAAATGGGATGTAGTGACGATGGATTTCATCACCAAGCTACCTAAGAGGAGATTGAAAAATGATGTGATCATGGTTGTGGTGGATAAGTCAACTAAGGAAACACACTTCGTTCCAATAAAGACAACGCACAAAGCAGCTAACATTGCAAATATTTACATGAAAGAAGTAGCCAGACTGCATGGTATTCCGAAAGCTATAGTATTAGAAAGAGATCGAAAATTTACTTCTAAATTTTGGAAAGGATTGTTCGAAGGGTTTGGTACAAGTCTAAACATGAGTACAACATATCACCCTTAAATAGATGGACAAACATAATGAGTTAACCAAGTAATTGTAGATATGTTAAGGATGTATGTGATGTATCAACCATCTAAGTGGGAAGATTATTTACACTTGGTGGATTTTTCTAATAATAATGGATATCATTCCTCTTTGAAGATGAGTCCTTTCGAGGCCATGTATGGAAGGAAGTGTAATACTCCCATCAGTTGGGATAACCTAATGGATAGAGTCATTGTTGGACCAGAATTATTAAAGGATATGGAGGATCAAATTTTTAAGATAAAGCAGAATCTAAAGGTAGCTCAAGACAGGGAGAAAATTTATGCAGATCAGAACATGACTGAAAGATAGTTTCAAGTTGGGGATCATGTGTTTTTGAAAGTTAGACCGAAGAAGAGTTCCTTAAACTGGGGAAATTGCTCCAAGCTAGCTTCCAGATATTGTGGACCTTTTGAGGTCTTAGATAAGATAGGACCCATTTCTTATGAGCTGGCCCTACCCGCTTGCATTAGAGTACCTAATGTGTTTCATGTGTCTTTATTGAAAAAGTATATACATTATACTAACCATGTAATTGATTATAATGTGATCCAGGTAATTAGAGTGCTTTTATTTTCTTATATTGATATATATGTGTGTGTGTGTGAACATGGTACTAATCATGTGATTGAATAGATTATGATCTAGGTGGAATTGGAAGGGGATTTTTTGATACAACCTATTGCCATTTTGGGCAGCAAGTTCAAGCTACTTCGGAATTGAGAAATTGGGCAGGTAAAAGTCCAATGGACCCATTACAGTGCTGAGGATACGACTTGGGAGCTGGAGGATACCATGAGGGAAGCATACCCTAATCTATTTTGAAATTTTGTGGAATTTATGTGATATGCATTGAGGATGATGCATTGTTTAAGGGGGAGGGAGATGTAATACCCTAGTTGTTAAGCCCCGAACTTATGATCCTTCATGTGACTTATGTTCTCTTGCATTATGAACTTATGATTTTTTATATTATTGTGGAATTTTTCTCCCTTTCATGATTAATTTAATTAGGGAATTATTATTAATTTTTGATGACATGCCTTTGCACTTTGGATCTATTATTAATGTTAATGTTATTACTAGAATCTCTACTATCTTTGAATGTTGTTAATGATTGATTCAATAAACAACTGGCTCAACAAAGAAAACTAAATGAGTATGGGGGACCATGGATTCCACAAAGTTAGGGGGAATGGGGACATCCCTAGCACCTTATAACTTATTGTTGACTTAAATTTGTCCATCCCAATTCATATTTGCACCTTACTGAGATTAATAATGTTGGTCACCTAAACCTTGTACAACGAACTCTATTCTCAATAATTATGGACTATCGAGTTAATATTGCATATTGTGCGCACCTTAGTGGGTCCCTCTTACCTAGGGAACCCTCCTTGAGAAAATATTCCCTCACATTTATGTGTTTATGGTCATTTATGATCCCTTTTCATAGTTTTTAGGGGATGTAAACTATTTTCTAGCTTCCACTCTTACACCTTGCATTGATGAGCCTATTTTTGTGCTTCCATGATATTTATGACCCTATAGGATGCCTTCTCTCACCTATTTCGACCTCCTTGATGTTTTGTAACCCCCTTTATGCATTAGTGTGCCTCCATGTGCTCTTCATGGCTCCACTCCTTATTTTTCGGGTAACTCCTCCTCATGGTGCTAATTCGGGATAGGAAATATTTTCACTAAACCATCACTCCACTAATTCAAGTTAATTCTCCATGATGAAGCTTAAACCTTACCTCTCTCTAATTTGGGTTGATGCCTTTGGGATAGACTTGTCCTCCTTATGCTATAAATTCATATGCCATATCCTTGTGGAAGTTAATCTTGAGCTTTGGAATGTTGATATTATTGAGAGTGTGTTGAGACTTAGAGTGAGTCTGCTTGTTTCCCTTTGATTCCATTCTATCACTCTACTAGTCCAAGTTCTCACACAAAAATCCAGGAAATGGGAGTGGCGAGCTATGTTACATACCATAGGCAGTGGAGACAGACATGAAAGTAGTAGTGGGAAGCATTGTGTCTCTCGGTAGATGTAGTTTCGAGAGTAGTGAGACTAATTAAGCCTCTACCTGTGGATCCATGGTCTCAGCTCGGGGGTGACCTGTTGAAGCGAGGAAGTCTTGACGATGTATATGACTAGGAGGAAAGTTGTCATGTTGCAGGCAGTTGCCCATATTTTGAGATACGTATATCTGTTATGTTATCTTTTCATTACATTACTTTATTTGCTATATGTGAAATGATGGTTGATTGGTTGTTTGAGTGTTCATGTATTGAATGTCAGGATCTGCATGGAGAAAATATGAATCTCATATAATATGGAATTTAGTTTCTCTTCTCGTTACCTCCTTTCTATTCTTCTTCCTCTTAATAAAAAAATTGTAATTTTGGCTCTGTTGTATTTAGAGGCATCAATTTGTCACAGTGGTCTAGGAACTGAAAACACAGTCTCACAAAGAATACAGACAAATATGCATAAAATTGGCAAAATGGTGCTACAATGGAAGTAGCAGCTCTGTATAATCAAATGAATAATGAATAATACAATTCAATGATCATGCAAGATGCATGAATTCCAAGACAAATTGAATTCCCAAGGATGTCATTCGAATTGAATGAATGGGTGTAGCTTAACTGACTGTAAGCCACAGTAAACACACTAGTTAACCAACTGATCAAGTACTGATTGACTCAACTGAGTCCTAACTGAATTCAGAGTGCAATGAATGAATGATTCTAACTAAAAGTAGCTTAGACACATGTCACTGCATGCCAACCAACAAGTGGTAGCACATCATTAACTCTAATGAACCCCGATGAGGTTAACTGAAGTCAAACTGGCCATTAGAGGTGGTTGGAGGCACCCCTGTTTACTCCAATTCATTAAATATTAATAAAATAATCAATATAATGAATGGAGGTGCCTTCACCACTCAACTTAACTGATTGTAACCATCAGTTAGCAATTAGGTGCATTTATGACACTCAAATCACTCTCGACATGCTCCAGTTACCCTCCCCTAATGAATGAGAAGGCTTAGTTGACCTCCTTGACTGAAGGTAGGCATGAGTTTGCTCATGGTGATGTCATACAGTGCTTCTCTAATGCCAGTTAAGTCAATAAAACTTAGAATAGTGGTTTTACAAGGCCAAATTGACCAAATTAAGTGTGTATGGTGGGTAAATGTCTCCAAAACCCCCCCTTAAGCTATACTCAGAGGAGTAGAAACATAAAGTGCATGAAATGATAGGGCCCTGAACTAATTTGATAGGTCACCCTGTACAATAAAATAATTGCTTAATATAACCAAGAAAATAAGAAAAACCTCATGGGAAAAATACCCCCCCTCAAACTAAGCAGTAAATCAAGAATTGGTTCTTCTATGCAGCAGCATTCTGAGACTGTGCATGTGAAGCTATGAATCCAAAATAAATGAATATTTCTGGTTGAATATTCCTCTTTGGAAGAAGAAGAATGTACTCAAATGAATCAGGAGCATAGACAGCTGCAGGATGAAAATTGGACCCATGTAGAGCAACTGAAATCAACTGATAAGAGAGAAAAAGTTCTTGAGGATTCAAACCATGTGTGGAACAATCAAGAAACTGATATGTTGCAGCCTTGAATAGAAAACCATGAGTGGTAAAATCATCCCCAACTCTTAGGAGCAAGTGTCCAAGTGGATGCAGAATGTCTTCCTCTTTACTAGTTCTGTGAGGAGATGAGCATGTGGCCAAAGGTAGAGAAGCCATGGGACTGTGGAGAGCGAATTCTTGAGGTCCATAATATGATATAGCTTCATAAATATATAATTATTCAAAAAATAAAATATCAGCAAACTCATAAGAGGAAACTAACACCAAATTCTCAACAACAAATTTGAAGAAGAATTGCGGTACTTGATTTTTCACACCAAAACTGGTGAGAGCAGCTTTGAGTAGTACTGTTCAAAGATATTGGGTTTTAAAATTTGAACCAAATAATATCATATCGGAAAATAAATCAAATCCAAATAGGTTCACAAAATATCCAAAACTGTGAAATGAAATCAAATCCCTAGCAACAGTTTCGAAGGAGACTTGTGGTACTTGTTTCTTCACACCGTTGATGAGAACAACTACAAGCAGTACTGAAGGATTATGAACCTGAAATTTTGAATCAAGAAATATCAGATCAGATCCAAATAATATAATATAATATGAAATAATGTTCATATCAGATCCAAAATTATGGTCAACCGAGACAGTGGATGCACAATTGTCTTTTTCTTCAAAATTCTGAATTTTGGTGCATGCAATCCTGCAGGAATTTGCTGGAAGATATAGATCATGGGGAGTGAATTGATCACTTTTTTAATCTGATATTTTTTGCAAAATATCCAAGGAATTACATATTTTCACACCAAGGAGAAAAATCAAATTTCTCTTCACTTTTGGAAGCAGTTACTCGCAAATTTTGCACAGAATTCAAAGGAAAATCACTAGTGAATATTTGCATGGAAGTGCAACAGTGTTTTTCTTCAATATAATAGATTCAAATGTCTTCTTATGTTTCATCCATATGAGGAGATGAGATATCAGAGATCTCACAAACTTCTGGAGCATCAGGAGAAGGAGTCACTGTAAGGAGTCTTTCTTCAATTTGAATTGACTGTGTAGAAGATTTTGCTTCTTCTTCATCTTGAAAAACTTCATCAGAGAGAATGGAGGTCGATAATTTTGAGTAAATAACTCTTGTGGTGCTGGATGTGATCCCCAAAGTGCTATTATGATCCTCATTGTGCTTACCAAAGGTTCTGTCCAATTTTGTCCAGAGATCCTTTGGCTATTTAGTAGAATCAATAAGGTAGCACAAGCTAGGAGAAAGGGCCAGACATATTGCTCCAAAATCTCTATAACCATAATTTCTCCAGTCATTCTCATTGTCATAAGACTCTTTTGCAATTCCAATAGACACCTCATAGAGACCTCGTCTCTTCAGATATGTAATCATCTTCAACTTCCATTCTTAATAGCTTGTGAATGGGGTGAGAAGAGGGACTGATGAGTCCATTCAAAGTTGTACCCATTAAAACCTGCAAATCACAACAAAAGGGGCACCGTAAGGTCGGACAACCAAAACATTTTAGGCTTTCATCACACCCAGCATAATTGATCAAGCAAGCTTGATCAATAATTCCTTAACTTGCGGTCTTAAGTTGTAAACCTTCGGCTTCTGGTGCAGTGCTGGAATTTGAGCTTTTGCATAATTTTTTATGAAATATCCACTAAAAATCATGTTTTTGAGAGAATCAGCTTTGTCCCACCGTGAGATCTAATACCATATTAATTTGTCACAGTGGTCTAGGAACTGAAAACACTGTCTCACAAAGAATACAGACAAATATGCATAAAATTGGCAAAATGGTGTTGCAATGGAAGTAAAAGCTCTATATAATCAAATGAATAATGAATAATACAATACAATGATCAAGTGTCGATTGAATCAACTAAGTCTAACTGAAAGTAGCTCAGTTACATGTCACTACATGCCAACCAACAAGAGGTAGCACATCATTAACTCCAATGAACTCCGATGAGGTTAACTGAAGTCAAACTGGCCATCAGAGGTGGTTGGAGGTGCCCCTGTTGACTCCAGTTCATTAAATATTAATAAAATAATCAATATAATTAATGGATGGACCTTCACCACTCAGCTTAACTAATTGTAACCGTCAGTTAGCAATTAGGTGCATTTATGACACTCAGATCACTCCTGGAGTGCTCCAGTTAGCCTCCCCAAGTGAAGGAGAAGGCTTAGTTGACATCCTTGACTGAAGGTATGCATGGGTGTGCTCATGATGATGTCATACAGTGCCCCTCTAATGCCAATTAAGTCAATAAAACTTAGGATAGTTGTTTAACAAGGCCAAATTGACCAAATTAAGTGTGCATGGTGGGTAAATGTTTCCAACAAGAGGGGTGCAACCATATGATCTGTTTTGATAATATATGATAATTTATGTGTTGTGAGACCTATTTCATTGCATCTGAATCAATGTTTCCAGTGAACAAAAACCTTTTGTTTCATTGAAAAAGATTTCAGGATGAATAAGATATGTTTGTTTTCGTCTGACAGTTTTTTGGTGCCAAGATGAGCGCACTTGTCATTTGATTGTAAATCATTTGTTTGCATATTTGTTCTTATTTGTAGATCCGAGGATGAGTGATTTATTCTAGATGTAAAAGCAATAGATGGCTGGAGGGTGGCATCCATACGATCTGATTTTTATTAGTGAGAGATGACTGTAGGGGACAATAATTGGGAGCCGATTTTGAGGGCTGAAATTGCAGCTCGTGTTCTTTGTTTGCTATGGTTTTGGTGTGGTTATAGATTGTAGCCTATGGATGTTCCATGATATGTGTTTTTTCTTACTCTTTATCCTCACTAACAACACACACATACCAACACTGAAAAAGTAAGTTAATTTGCAAATAATCAATGGCATCAATACTGGATTATTTATAAACTATGCCATCAAACAAACCAAAAATACACAAATTAGTTATTCACACTGAATATGATGTTTATCATGTACTATTGATGTTCTTGTTTCAATTACGACCTTTGGATTGCACTTAGGAAATTATTAATTGAGTATCACAATTAATTATTTAATTAAGTGGCGTAATTAAATAATTAAGTGTCACAACTTTAGTTAGAATTCAATCTCTAAAATTAAAAGTTTTAATTTATTTGGTGAATCGTTAGTCAGATCAATAGTAATTTATCTATATCCATTGTTCCTAAACTTAAGTTAGTCTTAATTTTAGCACCTTTGGCCTTATCTCATGGTTTAGGGACATCACACTACTTCATCCACATTGACCACTTTTTCTTGTAAGGATGAGTAAAAGATCAACAATTAATTTTGAAATTTGGGTTATGTCAATTCACTACAAGGTTTCTCACTGTGATACAATAATTTAAATAAGATCGTTGAAAAATTAATTATTTACATTTTTATTTAAAATCATAGAATTTATCAAAGAAAATTTTCCATCATTTACATGTCCATCTTAATAAATCAACTTTTAACTAGAGATATTACAATCACAACTTTTTGCCCAAATCGTAATCACACAACAACCATTTAATCAAACTGCCAATAAATATCTAATTCTAAAATGTTATCTTCTCGACATTATTAAATGCAAAAATAGCCCTTACAATTCTTACATATTGGAAAGCTCCTATTTCATAACCACCTATATACTTCCAAATAAGTTTATGTGAAGTTCACTTTGAGAGAACAAGTTGAAAAATTGGAGTGTTCACAATAGACAATATCTTTGTCTATTTTGAAATGATTTATAAATCTAAGACACCTTTTTGTTTGCTTTTGTAAAAAACATTTGCATGTGTTTTAATCACATGAAAATTACTTTTTATATCATGGTCATTTTGTCATAAATATTTATGAAATAATTTTTATATCATGTGTCTTTTGTTGTAAGTATTTATAAAAATAAGTTATAGGTTGGGATGAATAGTGAAAGATTTGTGTTGGTGTAAATGATGGAAGTTGATATTCTTTAACTACATTCTTTAAAGTAGTTCAAATTAAGAATGCAGCTCATTGCTTTTTTAAAGTGTTTCCAATTTTTTTGACTATTTCATTCCTCATTTAGCTTCTATCACTTTTGGTTGATTTTATATATAAATATTCTTGATCTTTTCTTTGGTTATTTCATGTATTATAGCATTAAACTAAAAATAGTAACTTTTAATGTTTTAATATTTTATGTAATAATATGAAATTTTTCTACTCAATTAATGTAACTAAAAACATTTTATGTTAAAATTTATTTAGCTTCTTTGGTTTCTTCATATATTCTGAAAGCATAATCAATTAACTTTGTGACCATTCCTTTTTGTTGATCTATAATAATATACATATTTTCAAGGAATCCAATTCTTTCTTAATATCTCTTCATATTCCTCTCTTTAACTAAGGCTTTGTCCAAAGTAGTGTGCCGTTTCCAAATTACCTAAATACAAGGATGCCAATTCGGTTTTGCATGTACCCAAAACATTTATTTATGTAGGAGACATCAAGGTATTATCCAAATCAAGCTTTATTTTCCTAAATTTGCTTGACATTCTTCATTTTGCTTTTGTTATATGCCAAACACTCAATATTAGCAACATTATTTGCCACAACTACATTTGTGGTTGAAGCTAATGTTTTTAACATGAACTAAATGTTGCTTAAAATATGTGTAACATTACTTAAATCTTGAGAAGGTAATGTTGAATAAGATAATTCGATGTTAAATAAGTCATGGTATTTTTTCTGCACAAGATATCTTACATAAAATGATGATGACATAAAATTGTTGTATAACATCACTTGAATGACATTCAATTAAGATCCCATCATTCCTACCTCGACATATTTAAGTGACATTATTGTTTATTATCCATGTTTTAGTTACATGTTTAACAAATTTGTTTTAATGCCATATAAGAAAATGAGTATTTCCTAAGCAATGCATAAGATACATGAGGACTGTAGCCATGTGACCTGGAAATGGAATATTTGAGAATAAATCAATATGTTATTCATCCAAAAGATGTAAAATAAGTGACGTTGAGTGTTTCTTTTGAAAAATAAAAATAAAACACACACACACACACACATATGGACCTTTGTAGATTTCCTTTTTAACTTCAATGACCTCTCATCTTCCCATCTTCTCTTGACGACAGAGTTGTTATAATATCTCTTTATCTTCACTTTTACATAAATAATGTGAATAGAATGTTCTTACAATAAAAAGTGCATCGTACCTCTACAACTTTGGAAGATGGAGAACATTATACAACAAACAGTCTAGGAATCAAGGAAATTGAACTTGATGGTGCCAATTCCATTAGGTTTAAGGTTGGATTCATCTACAAATTATATTATACCTTCCATGTTGTAATTTAATTCATCCACGAAGTATTTCATAAAATTCATGTCATATGTAGCACCGGTTCCAAGAAGGCAACTATATCTCCAAGAATTGGAATAAGTATTAAGTATAACTTCATTTACACCGATATTTCAATGTAAAACAATGAAATAAGAAGAATTATGAGCTTTACATTTTCCTTAAATGTCTTGTTCTAATTCTCTGCAATATTCTCCTATGGAATTCTAGACTCTATTTTCCTCACGTACCTTCTTTCCACGATAAACACAATGAATACCATATCAATTGTTGTGGTTATGTCAACCCCTTTCCTATAAAAGTATTTCTTCCATCACCTCTCTTACTTACACATCCGCCACAATAATGATGTGATAGATATTTCCATTTTTCAGCAAGGAATATAGTCTCTTGAGTGGGATGAACATTTTTATTTCCTAAGTAATTCTAAGTTTCTACAATTTTCTATGCAAAATTGTAACAAATTTGAGGGTCTTCAGTTATCCCTTTGCTTGAAGTGATTCAAGATGGTGGGAATGTGGGGGTATAAGAGTTGGTCAAGCCCATGAGATAAATGGCTATCTCCACACTAAAGGCATAAATTTCATGCATAATAGCTTTAATTTCTGATGTTAAATCCACGGGTTTACTATCCTTTAATTATAGGTTACATATCTTCAATGTATAGACACTAACTCATATCACCATAATCTATGACACAAACATAATTTATCCTGATTCACAACATAAGAATCAAGCAATTGTTTCAACACACACAGTATTCCACGATATTCCTATCTACCTACTTATTTGTATATAATTCATAACTAACTTCCACATTCTATCCTTCCTCTGTTGGAATACCTAGTAGAGTCAACTATATGACCTAACTCCATTTAGAACTCGCAAGCATAAGTGTCAGCTCCATTGAACGAGTTTCCTCAGCAGGAACCTACTAGTAATCATCACATACCTTGGGGAGCATGTCATAGCACAACCTTCCCATGAGTTTGTGTTGTAGGAATAAATGGTGGGTAATGTCTCCACTCCTCTAATGGAACAAGGGACTATGTCTACATTGACATAGCGACTACGTTGCGACTTTTATACTCAGTTTTTGTTATCGAATAACAAATTTTGGAAGTTGGGTTTTCCCGAAACCTTGCACCTCTCCATACATCATGATAATAACATTGTAATCATAGACCATAATGATTCATTCACATGCCATTTCTATTTTGGAAATCATTTTGTAGAGGTACTTGCACTTGGTAGGAATCAACTATCCCTTAGCTCTTTTGAACCTGTCGATTAGTCTCATAACAAAATGTCATGCAATTGTCGAGATGTACATACATAATATGTTAAAAATAACAACAACAATATCATCATTTGCACCACATATCTGACATCATAATCATTTAATTGAACATAACTTAAATCAGTATCCATGTACCATTATCTATTGAATTTGCATGCCAGAAACGTAATCAAAACAAGATCATAATTCACAATTTTAACATCACGCACATATATATAAATTCCACAAAATAATAAATCCAAATGTCCACAGTGTCATCAATTGACGAAGTTCCATAATAATGAGAAAATACATCATGTAATGATAGTTTAGGTATTTAGGAAAAAAATGGGCATTAATACACCTACCCTTTAGGAAATTTCATACCAAAGTTATAATCAAAATAGTGTGGGAAAATAACAGTGCATGATCTTTGTTTCCTCCCAGGTAGTAGATGTTGGGCTATACTTGTCTCACTAGACCTTAGCCTGGTCCACCAAATAGTGTCTGAGTTGTCTAACTCTGCAGTCCAATATACTTAATGGTTCGACCATGATGGTCCCCTCGTATCAAAACTTGCGGTTCCTTCCAACTTAGTTTGTTAGACTCATTAGTTGCATAATGTCGTAAAACAAACACACAAGCTACATTATGATTTTTATGCAAATGGGGTGGCAACACAAGACCATATGCGACGGTTAAAAAATTTCTTTAGAGCTTAAAAGGGTCTTATGAATTGGGGTGATAACTTTGCTCCCTTCCCGAACCCAATGGTACTCTTTTTAGGCGTGATTCGTATGAAGATTGCATCTCCCACTTATATTTTTTTTCAACTATGTGCGCATAGGCATAACTCTTTTTCATATCACGAGCTTCCTTTTACCGTTGTCTAATCTAAATCACCTTCTCCTCCATCTCCTGAATCAACTCAGGTTCCACAATCACTCGGTCCTCTAACCTTTCCCAACTCAATAGTGTTCTGCATGACCTCCCATATAAGGCTTCATAAGGTTAAATACCAATTGAGCTGTGGTAACTGTTGTTGTAAGAAAATTTTACTAAGGGTAAGTTTTTTTCCCATTGGGTCATTTGATCGATAACATGTGGTTGCAATAGTCATGGTGAGTGGTGATGATGAAATTTTACTTGCTGACATTCGAGGCACCTTGTCACGAATTTGACCACATCTCACTTCATTCTTTCCTAAAAGAAGAGTTCCTTCATATCTACATACATTTTCTTTACTACGGGATGCACACAATAGACTGATCTGCGGGATTCCTTAAGTATAGTTTCTCTAATATCTCCCTCCTAAGGGACATACATTCTCCCTTGATATCGCAACAATCCATCTGCTTCCAGCTCATACCCTTCAAATTTAGGTTCCACTTGCCTTCCATTTTGGAGTGCGCACAAGACCTTTAGGTACCAACTACCTCAACTAGTTTCCTTGATACTCTCTCCTTCAAATATACCTTTAAAGGTATGAGAGAGAAAATCCTTTGTTTTCGGCTTAATGCATCGACTACTACATTATCCTTGCCTTTGATGTAAAAAATCCCAAAACCGTACTCACTCACCATCGCATCTACCTAGAATTTAGGTCTCTTTGAGTGAAGAGGCACCTGAAGCTTTGGTGATCTGATTTGAGCTCAAAGCTTTACCTGACAAGGTAATGTATGCAAATCTTTGGGATAACATAACTGCTACCAAGTCTAAATCATTGGTAGGGTAATTCTCTTCATGTGGTTTTAACTTTCTTGATGCATAAGCTATTAATCCGCCTTCATGCATTAACACATCACCCAAACCCTTCCTTGATGCATCTATGAAAACTATGAATTCCTTCTCCATATCTAGAACCCATAGAATCAATGCACTTGTTAGTAATTCTTTCATTTTACTGAATGCAACATTGCATTCTCTGGTCCATTAATATCTGATACCCTTGTGATGCAAGGTAGTTATGGGTTTCACTATTTTTGAGAAACCTTCCACATACCTTATATAGTATCTTGTTAATCCCATGAAACTCCTTAGTTTGTGGGATTAACATCTCACCAACATATCGACATGAGACTCTTTTTGTTGACAACTTTCCATCCTTAGACGTACAGACATACAGAAGTTGTGAATTGCTTGGTAGTAAAACTGCTTCACATGTACAACCACACGCATCATCAGACATGGGATTAAAGTATCCCACACATAAATGATAGTTACAATCGTGGTTAGCACAACTCTATGGGAAAGATTCCATTCGAGATCTGCTATGGATTTCAACCCTCAACGCCCATCGACTTGATTAGTTCATCAACACAGTCAAATGACAACGACTCTTACTGATGAGAAGTTGAAAAAGCATTAAAGTTTCAAGACCAAATCTACAACATCCAGAAACGAGAACAATAAATGTTTCAATGAGCTAATGTGAAAGCTAAGGCCTGACATGATAAGCATCGTATTCCTCATTCAATTTAAATTGAGGATGAGGTCTGGTTGTATCTCAAGAAGGAACGATTGACTAGTCCATACATAAAGGTAAAGCATTTGTGATATGGTCCGTATAGTATCCTTAAGAAGATTGGAGAACTTTCCAGCTTGACATTGCTTCATGCTTATGTCCCATCCATGATTTAATGTGGATCTACTTCGACCATACCATGCACCACTATTGGAATATAATGACTTGTAGACAATAGAACCTGAAGACATCCATATAGATGTTCAAGATCCTCTTCCTTGCAACACCATCATGGGATGACACATATGCCATACAAGGACAAAAATGAATACCTTGTTTCAAGTGGCTAAATCTAGATAGTTCCCAACACAAGGAAAGTGGTACTTTTCTACTGATCTTACCAACAAGTTTCCTCATCTAAACGAGAAAACAATGTGGACCATTCTTTCTTGAGGAAGGAGGAATGATCCACGCAATAGTTGGCATTGATTGTTGACTTCGACAAGTTCAGTATCGACTTTGACAAGTCTGAATCTTGACACAACCTTGACAAGTTTATCACCTCGACATGCGTCGTCGACACCAGCATCTCGACACGAATACGACGGATTGTCCCTTTGTCTTCCAATAATCTGTAACGGTTAAACTTCTGAACCATTCCAACTTCTTTGTAGTTGAATGTAACGGGTAGACACCCAAACATTCTCAACACTCTATATAAACATGCACACTATTGTAATATACAAGTAGCATATTGAGCATAATACAACAATAATGAAATAACAAAGATTGGTTCGAATTCTTGTATTTTGTCTTTGTATGTATGTTTTTTTGTGTGTAGTGTATTTCCTAGTTTGTTGATTCTTAATATACTTCCTCCATAATAGTACTTGATTGATTGATTCGAACTATTGTCCCGTGCTCTAGGAACTTGAATCAACTGTTGGAAAAATAGAAGATAAATATAAGGGAATAAATAATAGATGGAATTCGAAAAATAGAAGATAAATATAAGGGAATAAATAATAGATGGAATTGGCAAGGTCTATCAAAATAGTCACGATAATAAAGGTGATGGTACGCTAGCTTATCTTGAACTGTGTGGAGGGGTTCAAAGTAATGGAGCATCCTAAGATAAAAAGAGTTAGCTTCTTCTTAACCCACCTTTGAAAAACAACCCTCCAAAATTAGCATGAAAACCACCGAAACGGATCCACTTGTGCCAACTTTGACCAATTTTTCAATCATCCCTTCACATCTTCATTTATCCTTGATCTTGTTGGGAGTCTATATATAGAGAGGGAGTTTATATATAGAGAGATTATGTTTAAGTTCCTATACCATACTTTTAGAGCACTCTTCAGGTTTGGCTTTAGTTTCTCCATCTACGAAGCATTTCAAACCTACTGTATTAGATATAGAAAGCTTCTATGCTGCATGTTGCAGAGAGTTTTATTGTTTTTAGTGAGCGCATTTTTGGAAAATTCTTACACTTTTTTTTAGGAATAAGCAACCAATCAGTATAATATGAGATACTTACATTACAATTAGAGATCAACGAAAGAAAATCTCTATCAAAGGATGCACCTCCATGCTATAGTAAGCATTCTTTTCAGAAATAATAAGAGGAGACTCTTACAAACAATTACACGTAATTAGTGCTTCCTTTAAGCCTGGAATATGTCTCATGAAGTTGTTGACTGCTACATACCTTCATGCCATGCTACAAGATACTCTCAAAGAGCGATTTACTTCCATTGTATCCCTTCTATCAATTTTGGAAATAGCAATTCATCTTCCTTCACCAAAAGCATACATAGTATGTCTTTGACTGCAAAATGGAAGTGTATGCATTAATTTAAGCCAAACACCATCTATTTAAAAGAGTTATTATTTTCCATGGATTCGCTTGGGATATAAGTATTGACTGCAAAGGTCCCTATATTTTTCCTTATGGCTTAAACGTTCTCAAATCTCAACTAATGTTGAGCACGGATCCACTAAAAGAACTAAGACAAGGTCGTCTTTTGTTGTTGGTAATTCTATCTCAAGTCTGGCGATAAATTTGGCTTTGCTTGGGCTAGAATTATTGACTGTAGTGATCCCTATATGTTTCCTTGTGGCTTAAACCATCTCAAATATGAACAAGGCTTGTTGCTGTAAGTGAATATTGAGACAATATGAATACTAGATGGAAATAAGAATACTCAGAGTAGTTAATGCATCTATGTGTCTACAATAACAATGAGACAATATGTCGTAGAGGAGAAAATATGCTGCTTAGGATTTCTGGTGAATTTACAGCAGATGGCATTGAATTTTTTGGAATTTTGATCATATTATTACAGCCTTTTTATAAATACCATTTGTAATGTTGGCTGAAAAATGAGGCCGTAGCCTATTTTTAATTAAATATAGACCGTTTTTGTTTGAGTTAAAAAATTATAATAATTTTTGTGAAAAAAACTCTAACTCATTGATTAATTTTTTATAATTGGCTTGTAATAAAAACTTCATTATTGAATCTACAACATTAGACAAAAGCTTTTTGGATGAGTAATATAGAAATAAAAACACTTATGGCCTTCAATTTTTTCCCGATATAAGCAATAAAATAAATTTTTCCTATATCAGTATTAAAAGATTTTTTCGGATACCAGCGTTGTTGATTTTCTGGATGTTGTTTTTTCTTTTAAGAAAATAAAACTATTAAATAAAAAAATAGATGTGTTAAAGATCTATTACTACCAAGATGAAAAATTTATTTTTTCTTTTAAGAAAATAAAACTATTAAATTAAAAAATAGATGTGTTAAAGATCTATTACTACCAAGATGAAAAATTTAAATATTGTATGGTTTTCTTTTAAATCATTAGGTTTTAGAAACTGGTCATTTATATTTATTGTCCTGGAAATGAGCCTAAAACAAATAGACACTACCCCAACATCTCAAACAATTCCAACTGATTCCATGTTGAGATTATTCAGAGTATTACTAATAACTTGGACTATATTTAATTAGAAATTAGAAACAGTCATGGAGAATAAAATTTTGTAAATAACCATTCCTGAAAAACAGTGTGGCGTGATTATTAAATTGCAGAGATATAGTATGAGATTGTAGTAACAACAAACCAAGTCTAGAAAGACAACAAACTCTTAGTATTATTGGAAATACCGCAACTTGTACGATTTATTAGCAGCAGCAGAACGCCAAGACACGATAAAGCCATTATTTGGAATTAGTGACCATGACCACCAGATCCAGATCCAGATCCAGAAGCAGAAGCTGAAGCGTTTCCACTGCCCGAAGCCGAAGCGCTTCCAGAACCTGAAGCTGAAGCGCTTCCACTACCGGAAGCTGAAGCCGAAGCAGAAGCGCTTCGACTGCCTGAAGCCGAAGCAGAAGCGTTGGCAGTACTACTACCGGGTCCAGAGGCATTGCAATTCACAGAAGCAACAGAGGAACCGCTTCTTGAAAGTGATTCCCGAGTGCCAGAACCTGAGCTGGAGACATGGCAACTAGCACTTGCTCCGCCATTACCACTGCCTTGGCTGCGGCTAACACCATGAAAAGAAAGAAAACGCTCTTCATTCAACAATTTTCCATCCCTGCAGTAGACACTGTTGGGAAGACAGAGGGCAAAGAGAACTATAATAAGAAACGGGAATGCCACTGAAGACACGCGCCATGAGAATATGTCTCAAGGTATTGGATTCTACAGAGGAAGCACAGATCTAAGGTGTTAGATGCTCCAGAGGAAACACAGAAGCAACTTAAACAATGTGCATTGTTGTAGCCAGAGAACCTATTTTATAGCCTTCCCATGCTCGCTCTACACAGTACTTTCCAGATTCAGAAATCCTGTTGTCACCTTTGACCACATAACTTGGTAACAACGTAACTTAATAGTACCCAGTATTTCTAAATTCCTCTTCTTCTGGTCACTTTCGACCCTCAAGTTATCTCTGGTTTTTCATGTTTAATTGTAGTCACCCGTTATCTATACTTAAGCTATCTAGCCTTTATCTATACCTAAGCTATCTGGTTTTTTAGTTAAATGAATTGTTTCACTACCTGTTTATCAGTGAATCAGCTAAAAGTTTTGGAGTAGTCTAGCCGGTCGATGATTTCGCTTGGGTTAGAGGTGAGTCCCTCCGGAATCTTTTTCTGAATGCGATCCATGTTTTCCTGCATCAGACGCCGCCTCCACGTCCCGAGCAATTACTCCACGGAGCTCCATTTCTCCACCACCCTGTGGGTTGGTGACTATTCAATCCTCTCGACTTTGTTTCCATCGACCCGAACAACAATACTCTGCAATCTTCAACGTTGTGAGCTCTGCTTCGAGGCTTTGGCGTTGCTTGCTCTTGAAGGCGCTGCTTTTCAGCGCCTTCTTCGGCTCATGACGGTTGAACACATATCTCAGGTATTCTTTAATCGGAAGCTGCTGCTCTTAAGAGGTACTCTTTTCTTCCTGTTGAAACCTCTGATTGCTGCATTAACAGCAGTCTCCCCATGGATCACTTGAATCTTCAACAACCCACTTATCTCCAACATCTGGCTTCACATGAAATTCTTTCAGCTCGGACAAGTCACGACCTATTATAGCTATAAATCCTTCAGAATTCCTTTGACCATGGTAAATATTAAGAGTGCAGGATTCTATGGAAGGTTTAGACCCTATCTTCATGAAGTTACTGATTGCAAACCTTGTTCTATTGGTACCAGTAATGAACTCTTGCATACAGTTTTCAACTTCATGAGACACGCCTGTACTTTTACATCTGGATTGACTGGGACCAATTCCTTCCCCACATAATACAGTCCAACATTTCCATAGTGCGGCCATCCGGACTGATTTTTGCCCTGCAATTCCTTAAGATTCAATCTATACAAGCATGAAAGTAGATCCTCGATATCTGGAATACAAGGTACTGTCATTCTTATCCTCGTTAGAAGCCAGCGTACCGGATCAGTGCCATTCACAATTGTAAACATACGTCTACTGAGCTCCATGATTTTCTCACAGAACCGCTTGGCATCGGTGTCACAGAAATAAGGTGAGCCGAAGCCAATAGAAATATGGGGTTTTGAAATGTATATGTATATGCAATTTGACAAAGAGGCACTAAGTGAAATGATCATAGCAATTATAACTATAACAAAAAATGGATATGCATATATGCAATTTGACGAACTTTGTTCAAGCTTGATTTATCAATAATGCTATTGACTATTCCCAAGTGAGAGTTGCAATAGGAGAACTGAGAAAGTAGCGGGCAACCAAACTGTATGGTATGATGATGTTCAAAAAAAGAAAGTGCACTACAACGTTAGTGGAACAACAATCTTGAGTAGGTGCTACTTTTTCCTGTATAGTGATCATATAATCAATAGCGGTGATGATATGCTGAGCTTCGGAGTGTGTCTATTAGGTGGGCTAATAGATCTATTGAAATCAATTGCCCACTTCTCAAATGGTGTAAGCGTTGTTCTAGAAAATGGAGATCAGGCAATTCGAAGCAAACTGGTCGCGCTCTTTAGAATCTGCCATTTATTGAGTAGTTTGTCAATTTCCACTGGCAAAGATCCCCTTCTTGTGAATTTATATTTAGAGAGTTCAGTGCTGGTTGAACAACATGTTCTACATATGGATTAGTGCTTAAAGTAAACCCAAAATCCTCACCATTAATAAACTACATATATGTTAAGTGTTCCATCTATCATAATTCATTTTTATATTTTCGAAACACTTTCAAAACTGCTTTTGTTTCATTCTCAGAAATTATAATTTGTTTCTGAACATGAGCCCTCTTCACATTCCTATATATTATACAACATTCCGATAGGATTAGGCATGGGGAATATTGAAACGGTTCTATCCGGCAGTTTTGCTGCTGTGTTTTTTGCAGCTTTCATTGTTGCCGGAACCATGTGGTATGGCTCTACAACTACTCTGGTCGAAGTATTTGGTAACCACTCATTAGTTACCAGTGGGATCAGAGATACTTTTGGGTAAGGAAAACATATCCATGCAATAAGTATCATATGTGAAAATGTAGATATGTTAACTCTTCCGTCTATCATAATTCATTTTTATATTTTCGAAACACTTTCAAAACTGCCTTTGTTTCATTCTTAGAAATTATAATTTGTTTCTGAACATGAGTCCTCTTCACATTCCTATATATTATAGGACATTTCGATAGGATTATGCATGGGGAATATTGAAACGGTTCTATCCAGCAGTATTACTGCTGTGTTTTTTGCAGCTTTCATTGTTGTCGGAACCATGTGGTATGGCTCTACAACTACTCATATGTGAAAATGAGTATTCTATTCTCCAATCCGGGTGTTCATAATAAGTTCTTCTTCTCCTCTCATAATACCAATCCAATGACTTTGGGCATGCCATGTGCAGCTTCAAACCTTGGTTAGTGCAGATGACTACCACAGATAAAACACGAGACACAACTGGTTCTCTTTACAAGACAATGCCTGTCTCTTCTCTTATTAAGATGAGACCCAATTGCAGTGCAACGACACCATTACAACTTGTTGCAGATGACTACCACAAATAAAACACCAGATACAACTCGTTCTCTTTACAAGACAATGCCTGTCTCTCCTCTTATTAAGATGAGACCCAATTGCAGTGCAACGACACCATTACAACTTGTTCACTTGTGAACAAGTTGTAATGGTGTCGTTGCACTGCAATTGGGTCTCATCTTAATAAGAGAACAAGTTGTAATGGTGTCGTTGCACTGCAATTGGGTCTCATCTTAATAAGAGGAGAGACGGGCATTGTCTTGTAAAGAGAACTAGTTGTGTCTCGTGTTTTATCTGTGGTAGTCATCTGCACTAACGAAGTTTTGAAGCTGCACATGGCATGCCCAGAGTCATTGGATTGGTATTACTAGAGGAGAAGAGGAACTTATTATGAACACCCAGATTGGAGAATAGAATACTCATTTTGCTCAACTTTCACATAAACATTAATCTCTCTCCCTTGCTGCAAAATGTATGAACAAACCAAATATTTACAACACTCAGTGCCCCCTTCATCCAAGTGGAAAATTGCATGGAAGTGGGACAACCTGTTTCGCTAAGTGGAAACTTTTCAAACTTTGTGCTTTTAAACTAAATCCAATGAGAAGATGCCAAGCAAGCATAGTCTTATCCTTTTTAATCGGATGAGGACTTTACTCATTTTTCTCAGCAAGCATCAAATGCCATGGAAGAGCTCATCTTTGCAGCTGTATTTTAAATTGTACTATGAACATTAAGCCAGATGTGTCAGTTTTACCTGTTTGCTTTGCTTATGACATATATTGATAAGGAATAAGTTGCTTGTTTGTAAGTATGAAGTCTAAATGATAGATATAAAATTAATGTAATAGGATCTAATGCCTTAACTTGTGGTGCCACTCATAGAGACATTTAATATAGTTGCAAGTCTTATTTTCTCTTTGTTATGTTGTTTAGATTGCTTGCTTGGGAATATGTATTGAAGCTAGTTATTCTTATTTTCATGAAATGGAGGATCAACTGGCATTTACGTGTGTTTTATAAGACAAACATAAATCATTTACCCTCCCTCTTCCTCTTCTTCTTCCACTCCTCCCTTCCCACCCTCTCTTTTTCTTTTTCCCCAAATACTCCTTCCTCCTTAGCAAGGTGTGTTCTTCAAAGAGGAACCAATATCCTACTCTTGTATTTGGACTGAAGTGCAATAATTCCTTACCCTCGTTGGTAATTCTAGCGAGATCAATTCCATGTATTATCCTATAAGCCACTCTCATTACTTTTTCTACAAATTCTGAGTGGTTGGAATTATAAGCATGTCTTAAGAATATAGGGTTCCATTCAAAGAGTGAGAACTCCTCTCTATCCTCATTGATTATCTATAGGCCTAGATATTCGAAGTATTGTAGAGCCCATTTTTACCATTTTTTCCACCTTGAAAGACTTGGTTTATTAGACTATTAACCTTCTTACTTCTCTTGTTTCCAGTGTCTTTATCCCATTCATGTCACCTAAACAACCGTCAAAATCTCAAGCCTCACATGTATCAACAATGCTCATATTTGGCATTATTTTATCTCTTTTGAAACAATTTAAAGATGTTTTAATTTGAATAGAATGTTGAAGTTATGTTTGGAAGACACATAATTGTGTTTGCAGTTATAATTTTGGTCTTGCATTAACATATCTTGCAGTAACACATATAGTAGCAACATAACGTCCTGTAGCAGCAGGTTTGATTAGACAATGTTTAGCACGCATAATAATTTTTATGGATTTTATGAGTTGCGTTTGTCACATGGAAAGGTTCGAAACATGATTCAACATCCTTTTAATTGTGGTTTTTAGTTTGTTTCCAGAAGTTACTTAGAAGCATCCTTTTAGAGGGTTATCGAATTCCTATAAACATGGAATCTTCCCATTAGTAGATTAAGCTTGAATTGTAATAGATAGTTATATGAATATTGTTAAGTTGCCGAGTTGTTGTTGATACACAGACTAGTTCTTTTTGCCCCTTTCTTTTCTTGGAATTTCAATTTACTATGTTTTTATTCAAACGGTTTAATTGTATTCAAAATTTATTGAATCTCCTGGAATTCCTTATGTAAATACTGTAAAAGATCTATATTCATTGTAGATGCCTCATATACCTTTTCTTCTAAAGTGTCAGGATGCCTTTTGACATACTAAGTCCAATTAAGCATATAATTCATTTTTCTGGTTGTATTAGACTGCTTTATGGTAGATGTTGCAGAATGTTCTAAAATGAAAGAGAAATCAATCCTACTTTGAGATACTTTGTCTACATTATGCTTTCTTGTGACATTTTTAAGGAATTTGATTTAATTGTTTAATTACCATCTCATCAAAAATTTCTTTCTTGTGTTTGTTTTTGTCTTTTCAGGTTATTCAAAAGGAGAACATACATGATGGTGAATAAATGGACATTGTGCATTGATGTGTCATGTTACCCCAATCTAGGACAAGCAACCATGGCTTATGTCATAGTCAACAATGCTTCTAATGAGGTTTTTCAAAGAAAGTGGGATATATCTGCTAGGACAACAAACAATGAAGCATACTATATTGCACTTATTGAAGGGCTAAAAGCAGCCCAAAACTATGGTGCAAATGACATTTCGGTCTTCACCAACTCAGAACTTGTGTGTAATCATATGAAAGGAGATTATGAATTTCGAAAAGTCAATTTAAAACCCCTCTATAAAGAGGCAAAAAACATTGTTGTTCAATTTCAAACATTTACGATTAATCACCACTCAGATATTAAAAGGATGTTGAGTGGTCTATTTTCTGGGACGATGTCTACTTTAGGGGAGAGTGTGAAAGATAAAGTGGTGTCAAAGTCTATTCCATCAAAATATACTGCTAGACATTGTTATAGCTCTGAAATATGTATATGCTTGTTTGTTATATTTTTGTTAGTGTCTGTCATGGTGTGGCTATTTCATTAAAGAAGAAGCCAATATGTGCCTCATCCTGTAATGACATTGGATTCTACAAAATTTTGTTTTTTGGATGACGAGGTCTTTTTTGCTCTTTCAATGGGAAAATGTAATGATAGAGAGATCTTGTTATAAATCTGATTTTGCATGAGTGACAATGGTCTTTTGCAATTTGAGGTATTTTGTTATTGAAACATAACTATAAATTCTAAATTCTAACTCAGTTTATCTAGATTTGTCTTTATAGATGTGCTAGTGGTAAGCTAAAAAAAATGTTGTCTTCTAATGCAAATCAAGATTGTAATCAATTTTGAGAGGGTTTTGAAGATGGTAATGATTTAGAATGAAATTTTATATCAAATACTGTCTAGAAATTTTTAGTTGTTTTTTTTAACATGGCATTCCATGTTTTGAAGTGTTATTTATGTGATAGTCATTTGTTCACTCATAAATCGTCAATTTTTTTGCACCATGAGATTAGTAATAGCTTTCTCTCTTCTATTTTTGTAACATGCAAGGCCTTAGCATAGAATGAGTTGCTAATGCATTTTTAAATTGTAAGCCAAGAGATATTGTTGATGCTAAAGAGATATGTAACCTTTCCTAAAACACATTAAAGCAGCACACCACAATTATTATCTTCAATTGTAATGAAACTCAGTCATGGGTTTTTATGACATAATTAAGCTATAATTGTTTTCATTCAAGAAAAAATTGTCATGTTTATCCTTTTAACTTGTGAGGGTGTGTGTTCAACCTGAGATGGCTTAGATCATATAGGATGGATCCTAGGCTGGAATCATGCCGCCTAGAAGATATTTTGTTAAAAATTTCACTTTACTTTTTTTAAATATGACTATTGGCTTAAAATCTGCAATCTGGCGCACTTACCACTTTAGTTATTCCCTATTTGAGGGAGTGACTCCATACAAGTATTTCATTATGGATTGAGAGGATTAATTGAATGATTTTATTGTTTAGCATGAGGAAACATGCAACACAAGGAACAATGTCAAAGAATAAAAGATAAACCTTTTCATGAGTCCCACCAATGACAATACTAGGGAAAACACAATAAGAAGCATGTTAGAAAACACAATAAGAAGCATGTTATGCCAATCTTGATAAAATATTATGCAAATAATGTTAATGAAAATGATCAATTGAGAAAAAGTCAACAAGAAAGTGTCCACTATAAATGGATAAGATGTCATTTTAATATATGAGAAAATTTAATTCACACTCACAAACACAATTATTTAATTAATAAAATTGTAAAGGAAATCACATTTAATAAGCAATTTAATTTAATTTATACGAGAATGCATGATGCCATACATAACTACATAGGTCATCCTCCCAAGGATCAAGCCCTTCTCAATATTAATGAGATCTTCCTTCATAAACAAATTTCATAGCTCATTGTTCATTAGTAAAGTTGAATCCCTTCCATGATGGGTTTATGATGCCAGAAGATGATGCTCCAGCTAATTGGTCAAGTTTCGAAGGAGGACGATCACTTGGAAAATTTCTACAATTTGTAATTAAAAAAAATTAAATAGTCATTATAAAATTCATTCGCATGTAGAAAAAGATAGGCATTCAACGTTTAACTACATAATATGAAAGTCCCATCAAACATACTTGGTAAAGCAGGTGAAGTCAGATTCCCTTGCATCTCCCTATGACCTTGGATTGACACAAAGGCCATGCATGGTTGCTTCTCTGCATACATCAACACAATACACAGTAAAGAATAAACTGAGTTAGAATTTAGATGATGCTCCTCCCCTTGCTCCATAGTTACCTAACAAAAAGAATAATACAACATCCAACACATCAATAAATCAAAACACAAAGCATATTTATCAAAATTTCCATGAAAGTGTTTAAAACATAGCATTTGTCAAACCTTGGAAATCACCAAATGGATAGTTGGGAATCAACCAAGCATGTTCGATAGGAGGAAGATGACTACGGCAACATCCTACAAATTAAATATAGCAAGAAATTTTCACTGTCAACCATTTTTTCATGTAATGCACACGTTAAATAATGATGATGCCTAGAAAAGAGTAAATGTCAAAGAGATGATATCATAGCATTTTCCAAACCTTGCAGGTCACCAACTGGAGACTTGCCGACCAATTGGTCATGTTCCGGAGGAGGACGATCACTTGGAAAATTTCTACAATCTGTAATTAAAAAAAATGAAATAGTCATTGTAAAATGCATTCACATGTAGAAAACATATACATTCAAACTTTAACTACAAAATACAAAAGTCCCATCAAATGTACTTGGAAAAGCAGTTGAAGTTAGATGCCATTGCATCTCCCTATGGCCTTGGATTGACACAACAGTCATGCACTGTTGATTCTCTGCACACATCAACACAATACACATTAAAAAATAAACTGAGTTAGAATTTAGAACTGAGCCAGTGATTCATAATTCTAAATTCAATGATTCAATGAAAAATGAACATCCATAATATCCAAGTTGAAACATAAAATTTGATAACTCATAGACTCATTGGATATCAATTGAAGACTAGAAGTTACATAAATAAGATAATAAATTAGTTATGCCTTTAAGAGTGAGTTTAGGACATTTAATATAAAGTTGGATAGCCCCATCAAGTATACCTGGTATAGGAAGAAATGATGGTTTCCCTTGCATATCCCTATGGCCTTGGACTGGTGCCACAGTTGTGGAGTGTTGCACCTCTACACACATCAACCAAATACAAGTTAAAGAGTGCTAATGTATGAGGAAAATGTAATTGACAAAGTGTTATTAATGTAGCATTGTCCAAACCTTGTAGATCACCAGATATAAAATTCTCCATTACGTGGTCATGTTGGAACTCCCCGTGGCTTTGAATTGATGCCACAGTTGTGGATTGTTGTACCTCTACAAACATGAACACCACATACATATGAAACATAAAATAATTCAAATACATTTCTATCATGACGTATGAAAAGTATAATTAAATGCACCTAGCATGTCAGAATAAGCTTGATGGTGTTGCATCTCCCTTTGGCTTTGGATTGACGCAACTATTGTGGATTGTTGCACCTTTGCAAATAACAACACCACCTCTTAAAGAACGACAATGAATAAATACACTAATCTATAACCCATAACTCATTCGAATCTATGAAACTAACCTGAGTCCATATGCAATGCATTCTTTACTCGAGGACGCCCCCGCTCTTTGAGGTATTGAAACTGAAACGGTTCAAATTCAGATGTATGGATATTCAAATCAATTTCCAAACCATTATTTTGTTTTTTCCTTCTTTTCTTCTTTGTAGGGCTAAGGAAACTCTTCTTTCTCTTGAAAGACGAATCAAGAGCATCTAACCCAATTGTGAAGTCAAAATCCATGATATTTAAATTGTTGGCCTCATCCAACATTTTTTTAACCGTTTCAGTCAATTGCTTGGTCTTGCTCAAAGTAGTAGGGGGGCTATTTTGAATCAACTGCAAGTAGCTAAACAACTCCGATCTAGCCAAATTAAGAGCATCAACATATGCATCAAGACTTCCAATCGGTATAACAATGGTGTCAGTATCTACATTGAGGTTTTGAGGCTCTACACTTATTTCAGGGGGGTCATTGAATGTGTTAGCCAATGTATCTTGATGAAGTAACGGGTATGATTCACTTGAGTGGAAAAATAACCAGTTGACTTTTATGGTGTGCTTGTAGATATTCCCATGAATAGTCCATGGGCATTCACACACTATAAAATTTGTGGCATATCGGTTGACAAGGTATTTCTTATCATGATTTGTTTGGCTCCTCACCCAATAAGCATGTGGTGCGCTCTCACGAGGAAAACAATCGGTATCTGGGATTCTTCTAGCTCTTTCCATTGATGATTCAACTTGTTTTTCTCTCCTATAGTTATTTAGGTATCCTTCTTCTTTTAAAATTTCCTTGTACCAATAGCAAGGTTCAACACTCGCTAGGAGCATGTACAACAACCAGTCCATCCTACACGCACATTTCTTCCTTCGATTGGATAGGAAGTTTGTCTTCAAATAACAATGATATGACTCAATTGCATTGTTGGTCTCCTGATTTGCATGAGGGAACTCTTGACAACCTTTCACCCACATCCCTACATGTAAAAACGAAGTTAGGAAAAGAATATCATATTTATGAAAGACAAAATACAAGCATTAAAAATAGTTTGTCCACTTACGAATCTTGTCACCAGCAACCTAATTATTGTGAAAATAGTCTAGGAATGTCTTCTCATCTGCAAATTTGCTAAAAAAATCATGGATTGCTGCATCAACATCATCATTTGAAGTGTATTTCATGATGAAACCTAAGTCTTTGAAGATCTCATTTTCCTTTTCTTGATTTTTGACCAGCCGGTGCACATTTTTCTTCCATGCCCTCCACACATGCCAAATAGACAGGATCACATCACAACCTATGACCCTCCTGCCATATTTAGAGCATTTAAGTGTGACACTATTAAAATAAATGCAAGATATATTGTTGCATAACAAAAGATAAGTTACCTCAAATCAGCGATCTCAGCCAGTGCATCATCAACCATGAATACATTAACTTTCCAATCAGGACGGATTTTGTAACACCTAACCATGAGTTTCTCCAACCATAGAGAAATATCTGCTGATGTATTTCTGGATGCTAGAACCCATGCAACTGGAACCCCGCTTTGTTGGGCATAAAAAAACCACCAGTGTGTATAGCTGATACTGCCATGTTCAAATGAATATGTAATGCAAAATTTAGTCCATGTACTATATTGAATGGCTACATCTAAAATAATCATATTACATCCCTCATTGACATCCGGCTTACCCCATATTTATTTGTACTAAATGTTGAGTCCATGGCTATTATGCTATTATGAGATAGCTTAACCATAGTCTCCAACATCCAGTTTATTTGGATTCCCATTATAAAAAGGACATTTGCACTGGTGGACTTTTGGTAGAAGAAGAAATCCTCTTGTCGCTTTTGGTGCCAAAGGTTGACACTTATTTCATCCTTTTGGTGGAGTTGATAGTTTCCTTTCGTCAACCTATTGTATATGTTTACAATATCTTTCCTACATAGGAAAAAATCCCTATCTCGGGTCGGCACATCCATGTCAACATGTCTCTTGACGTGCATTTTATAAATTGAATCAGGAAGCACTCCCAAAAAGTAACAACTCTCCACATATGCAACAATGTCCCTCGAAAGCTTAGGCTTATGCAATGTCCTAGCACTACCTGAAGTGTCAAGTTGGCCATGACAAGGCCATCCTTGCTCGTCTTCATGCTCATACATATTGTATGTTAGTATTTCTATGTGAGGACTCTGAACCATAACCTTCACAATGAAATGGCATTGGAAACCTCTCTTCTTTGCAAATAGAGTCCTTCATTTAGTCAACTGCTCTCCTCGTTTGTCCTTAGGGCCATATGAACAATGATAACTACATAGGAAATTTTAGAGTGTTAGTAAACACAATGAATGATAAATGTGATCTCAATGCTAATATGTATACATTGCACTTTTGATAATACTTACAGTTCATATTGTAAGGCGACACTACCCCTTTTTCCTCGTTGTTTGCTTTGTTTTTGTACAAAAGTACATGGAGAATCGGGGTTTTCTCCCTCCCCTTTGATAAAATCAGGAACTCTACTTGAAGGGATTAAATCAATGCGATCAATGCTCCTGTTTTCTCGATGTATTTCAGACCAAACTAGGTCTCTATTAGAAAAGATGACCATGTTTTTGGGGTCTTGCACCTCATGATCCATGATAGCCTCCAATATTCCTCGCTTGCCCATTTTGTACGGTTTCCTATAGAACAATATGAAAACACATGAGCAATTTGTACTAGGTGGAGACATGCCAGCAACACATCCTTTCATACTTGAGTAAATTCACAAAAGCTATAAGATGCATTTAGACATTTACTTGCAATGTAATGTAATATAAAAAGCATAAGAAAAAAAAGAAAGAAGTGAATTTGATTGATAACTCAAGATGACAGGTGTTCGATAACACCATTATATATTCAATGAATGCATCCACATGCCTAGTGCTAGATTTCGAGCAATAGGATGATCACAACCAATATTTATAAGTTACAAGAAGGGCACAACCAACATTTATATGTTACAAGAAAAGACGAGGTAGAATGATCTCATATAGGAAATTACATTGAAGATTGTACACAATTGATAAGTGCAATTGTTGATGTACATTTGCGAGGACCTATTGTTGCAATGAACATGGAGGAAATGACTCTGAGATATAGTCAAAAGGAAAATGAAAAATAGATAATGAAGGTTGTTGTAAATGAAGATAGAAATACAGGTATGACTTCTAAAAGTAGCCACATAGAGGATGATGAACAACATTCATACGATTTGGTTATAAAATGTGAAGATGATATTAGTCTATTACATGTATCACAGTGGATGCAATGGATTGATGAATTAGTATGAAATCGGGGAGCATTGGAATTTTATCATTTATGACCCTTTTCTTGGAAATAGACATCCTTTGCTTCTCAAACAGTGAACACTATCTCCCCATGCCTGAGCACCAGAATTTTTTTAACGGATAGGGTAGGTCCTAGGGTAAGAGGCTGTAGGTCTCAAAGGCATAGGATAAAGGTCATAGGTATGAGGTTTCAAAGTGTACCAATGATATCATTATATATGTGCATATCCACCCAAAGGAGCAAAGCACCAACCACCTCACAAACACTCGTTTGGTAACACCACTTCAAGCTAGGTGTGGCCCCCCCTACAGGGCTGGTGGGGATGGCTGCAAACATACTGTGGTAGTAACAAGTTAAGGAACAAAGGTAAGGACCAAGGTTATGATCTCCTTTCGGCATCCATTTATGCCTCCCTGCGTCACGCGACTATTTCAAACTAGGAATGAAGGCATCCCGTTGATTATATAGAAAATCATGAAAGGGTACCAATGATTGAATATGCTTGGACTACCTAAGAATCAAAAACCAACAAATTAGAAGTTTTTGTAAGGTCTGTT
Source organism: Pseudotsuga menziesii (assembly GCA_001517045.1). Lineage (NCBI taxonomy): Eukaryota > Viridiplantae > Streptophyta > Pinopsida > Pinales > Pinaceae > Pseudotsuga > Pseudotsuga menziesii. The sequence goes on along the minus strand of LPNX010496777.1, from coordinate 619,900 downwards.
CAACCAAAAATGGTGTCCACTGCGGGTTGAACCAAACATTGTGCCTGTATTTTGCATCCGCTCATTTATATATATAATATTAGTACAATGAAAAGTATTTTATATATCATAGTCTATTGAGCTGCTATCGCTGCTATAGGAAAAAATAGAGACATCTTTATCCATCAAGGGGTGAGGAAATGAGCCTCTCTCCCTTAGTAGGCCCTCCACCAAATAAGTAACTTATATAAGATTTTATAGTTTTTTTTCTAGGGACATTTATTTTAGCAAGCTAATCAACAAGCTGGGAATGAGCCACTAAATGAGTAACTGTAGAGTAAGTCTTTCCTTTACTAGAGTCAATTGACCAATTAAATCCCTCCTTCAAATATTATGACTGGGAAAGCATTAATAGACCCAAGATAGAGCACGTTACCGCTCCCTCCAAGGTTCCAATACCAATATACTTCCGGTGGCAGTTTTCTATTCAAGATATGTTTGCTCCCAATGTGGCAGGTAGAGATGAATTTAGTAACACTTACAGTGAACTGGCCAAAAATCTACAAGGTTTGTTTCATAGTGAGATTTTCCAAAGAATAACCTG
>LPNX010496777.1:591038-616010 GCA_001517045.1 Pseudotsuga menziesii | reverse complement strand
TATATAATTGTTTATTTCGAATTTTGAACGAATATGTGTTATCAATGGATTAGCTACAAGTTATTCATTCATGAGCTACCACTTAGTTTTTTTATATTTTTTCTATAATTGTTTGTTTTGAATTTTGAACCCTCTCGTAATATCAATCTGAATAGTACACTTGTTCTCTCCTCATGAAAAACATAGATGATAGTCCACCCCAAATTGTAAGATATAAACAACTATAGATGTAATAAGTTTGACCAAGTCACTAAATGACAATCATAATTTTTTTTTTGACTAAGTCACTTTACAATTTTTAAATTTAAAATTGATAAATTAGATGAGTTAATGCAATGTATTTAGTTGTTGCTAATAGTTGTGTATTTGATGGTGTGAATGTAATGTACTTGTGTTTTGCATTTTTGGCATTGTTTTTGTTCGAACAATTGAACCTTTCTTGAAATTGTGATTTTTTTTTAATTTCTACTTATATATATTTTTTATAAATGAATTTAGTATATTCAAAAAACTATGAAACTTTACTCTCCAATTCAACAACATATATCTGTAATTACAAAAATTTTAATTAAATATAAAATATTGCAAAATAAACTAATCTAAAACACAAAACCTTTATTAACAAAAAAAAAATTCATTAACAATATAGATTTATTAACTTAATAAGAGTAAACCAAAACAAATTTGACCACATCACTTAATAAATTTTTAATTAAAATACAACCTACAACCTAAAATGTAAGTTTAAATCATTTATTCAATTTTAGTGGACTTCTTTTTCGTGGTTGATTGATCAAAATCTGACTAAATAAAATGAATTTGATAGCCAATTAAACAAGTGAAATTAGCAACAAAGTTACTTAAATCTGCCTCTAAGAAATGTTTTAATGTAATAGTTTAAAGACTTTTTAATATGGTAGTTGTGTATAAACTAAAAGCTTGGCATGCATATGAATTTATCCTCCCCAATACTACAAGTGAAACACCTTATAGTAGAGAAACAAAATGTGAAAGGGAAACTTTAACTTAATTAGTACTGGATTTCTTCAAATTGATCTAAATTTAAGTAAAAGTTAAGAGACAACACGAAGGAAAAGGATCTAAGTTGTACGGGAAGGAAAATGATCTAAGTTGTATAGGGATTATAAGGAACACTTGTCTAATAAGTCATCCTCTCAACTTCTATAGGTCTCATTATTATGATACACCAAGACTCTAAGTTAGTAAAAGTTACTAAAACTCAAGGGACATCCTTAAGGAAAAGGAAACTTTTCAATTGATAATTACCACATCTTTTGAAAAAAAAGGGCTGGTGGAAGCTAATGTTGGTCGCTTATGACGCGTTCGTTGCAATGGAATTCTTGAAAAATATAAATCTGAACGTCAAAAAACAATATTAGAGGTGCCTACACAACTTTTTGGAATATGACGTAAGAATATGAAACATGGACAATCCGATTATCTTCCGGAATATATAACTTTTATTTATGGAAACTAAGTATAAATCCTAAAAAACGAGGTTCTTCTAAGGTTGGAATGTTATTTTTTTCCCAAAAAACAATGAATATGTTTGCGTTGGTCCATTCGTTTGGTATGCAAATTGTGGAATTTTGTGAAAAAAATTATATAGAGTTATAGATAATAGGTGTGCCTAGTGCAACGTTATTTTTCCATATATATATATAGGAAGTCAGTGACGCTCTAAAATGAGAAGGTCGAGCGTTGGTCCACGATACCTTGGTCTTAACACAGTCAATGAACGGTTTTTTTTAGGATGTAGGTCTTTGTGTCTTTTTGTGCTGGTTCTTTTCTATTTTCTAAATAGGTGAGCCAACCAAAAGTTATAGCCGAAGAAAATATCCTACCTTTTGTGTTAGATTGAGGTTAGTCCATTCAAAATTAAATAAAAAATAGAAAAAGATAATAGATTTAAATAAATATTACATATTCAGAATCTACAGACAAAGTTACACAAGTGTGTGAATTTTCATTAGTAGTGGACAAGCTACCCGAACCTAAAACCAAAGCAGCCAAGTCATCCACCACGTAGGTTGGAAAAAAGGTGCCCATCAAAATTCTAAATTTAAATCACACGTGCATGTAGTTTAAAACGTAACGTGCACGCACTAGAAGCAGGATCACACTTTTAAGTGCGTACACGTTAAACACACATGCATGCATATGTTAAGTTAAAACTTTGTTTTGATTTTATTTTTAAGAATTTGCAATGGAATGATGATGATGAACAATGATGATGAGGAGAAGGAGGATGATGACTATAATGATGATGATGAGGATGATGATGATGACGATGATGACGACGGCGATGCCAACGATGATGAACAATGATGGTGATGATGATTCTGATGATGAGGATGACGATGATGATGATGATGATCACGATGACTATGACTATGATGACAATGATTATGATGATGAGGAGGAGGAGGATGATGAGGTTGATGACCATGACGATGATGATGAACAATGACCATTACGACGATGATGACTATGATGATGATGATGATGACGATGATGACGATGACGATGATGAAGATGATGATGATTATGATGATGATTACAATGATGAGGATGATGATGACTATGATGGTGATGATAAGGATGATGATGATGAGGAGGATGATGACTATGATGATGATGATGATGGGGATGAGGATGATGATGATGATGGAGATGAGGAGGATGATGACTATGATGATGAGAATGAGGACGATGATGATGATGATGATGATGATGATGATGATGATAAGGATACTGATGATGATGACGATGATGATGATGATGACGATGACGACGATGATGAACAATGATGGTGATGATGATGAGGATGATGAGAATGATAATGATGACTATGATGATGATGATGATGATGAGGATGAGGATGATGATAATGACAATGATGACGAGGGTGGTGATGACGATGATGATGATGATGACGACGATGACGAGGAACAATGATGATGATGATGATGACGATGATGATAGGTTTAGTTGAAACTTTGCTTCGATTTTATTTTCAATGGAATGACAATGATGACCATGACCATGATGATGAACAATGATGATGAGGAGGAGGAGGATGATGATAATGATGATGATGAGGATGATGACTATGATGATGATGATGAGGATGAGGATGAGGATGATGATGATGATGACAATGACGATGAAAATGACAATGATGATGAACAATGATGGTGATGATGATGATGTTGAGGAACAATGATGATGATGATGATGATGATAGGTTTGGTTGAAAATTTGCTTTGGTTTTATTTTCAAGCATTTTCAATGGAATGATGATGATGACCATGAATATGATGATGAGGATGATGACAATGGAATGTCGATGATGATGAACAATGATGATGAGGAGGAGGATGATGACAATGATGATGATGAGGATGATGACTATGATGATGAGGATGATGATAACGATGATTACCACGATGACTATGACTACGATGACGATGATTATTATTATGATGATGATGATTATTATGATGATGACGATGATGACATTGTTGATGATGATGATGACCATGATGATGATGATGATGATGATGACGATGCTGACAACGACGACGACAATGACGATGATGATGATGATTACAACGATGCTGATGATGATCATGAATACTATGACTATGATGACGATGCTTATGATGAGGATGATGATGACTATGATGGTGATGATGATGATGACAATGATGATGATGAGGATGATGACTATGATGATGATAATGAGGATGAGGATGGTGATGCAGATGATGATGATGATGAGGATGATGACTATGATGATGATGATAAGGATGAGGATGATGATGATGATGATGATGACTATGATGATGATGAGGATGATGAGGATTATGATGACGATGATGATGACGATGATGAACAATGATGGTGATGATGATGATGATGATGAGGAACAATGATGATAATGAGGATGACGATGATGACAATGATGACAATGATGATGATGCAAATGATGAATATGATTATGATGATGAGGATGACTATGATGAAGATGATTATGAAGAAATCTGATCCCGATCTTAGTGCAAAAAGCTGAGCTTAAGCTTAGTACAAGAGCTCAACCTCCTTTTAGAATGCATTTTTGGCACTTTTTCTGATATGATAGAAAATATACTTCATCTTGAATCTTAATCGATATTTCTTAGTTAATGCAGAATTTACCCATAAAAGAAATCAACATGACCAAGAAAGTAGGGTTTTTACACAACAAGGTTTCCTTATAAAAATTAATATGATCCTTTAAGAAAGGGTGTTTTCAAAGTAATGGGGGTGATTAAAATTCCAATAATGTAGTGGTCATGACTCATGAGTTGATTTTCATGTGACGACTGTTCATCGATGTCTACAAATGTATGGTCCTAGAATAGAGCAGATCATCTAGCACCACAAATATTCAAACAAATGTGTGGCCATCTGTGTAATGAGTGTTTATATGTGGATTAAATATTTCAACGATTTTCAATATTTAGTAATGATATTTCGCTCATTTTCAAGATTTAGTAAGCAGTATTTATAGTAATCCATTTGATACTCCATACAACGTGGCCCCTCCGACATCACATCTATAAAATTTGAAAGACGAAGGCTTTTGCAAAGACCACAGAGCTCGATGCTTTCTTCTTTCTTGATAGTAGTTGTCAATTTCACTTACTCATGGAAGTCACGTCCAATATTTTGACATGTAAGTTTGCACAAGCACTCTCTGCATTTTTATTAGTACACTATTGGTGACTTATTAACAAATCTTTATCTATCCCGTTATTTATATATAACACACTACCATTCCAAGTTTGATTCGAGGATGATGACAATGATGATGATGAGGATGATGAGCATGATGATGATGATGATGATGATGACTATGATGATGATGATTATGATGATGATGACTATGATGATGATTATGATGGTGATGATGGTCAGTGTTGGAGGCCTCCCTTACCCTCCACTATCCATAAGTAAGGAGCCTAAGATCTCATAATGGTACCCATGGGACTAAGAAGAAAGTAGTGGTGAATACTATCTTCTAAAAATACTCCTACATGTGTGAATACCAAGAAATTGTTGAAGAACGTTAGTCATTAAATGGGATAAACGTGAGTGAGAAAATGCTATAAATGTTAGGCAGTAGCGCGCATTTCTCTTGGCGCGTACGTGTTAGTATGCACATGCGCTCTTATACACGTGTACACGCTCACAAATATGAGTGCACGCACCTGTTACTAGTTGAAAAAAATAGAGATATGGATTTCCGAGGTTGCTACCAATTTTCACGAGTTTTCTACAACTGTTTGCGCGTTTTGTGCTCCTGAACTTTGCAATTTGTCTCACGCTCAATCATCAATTGGACACTCTTTGATATATTGGATAGAAGATCACTCTTGGAATCTAACAAACATATTCAGTGGTCTTGGAAGTTAGTGGATACATTCAAACTATATGTTTTTATTGAAAGAAGATATCATTTTGAATAGGTATGGTGAATTGCAAATAATTGTTTTCATTCACAAAATTTCATATCATTTCATTGATTTATGTTTTATCATATGCCTACAACAATATCTCTCTCGTAGACAACAATTAATTTCACAAGAAGAATTCCCAACTTCACATCTAAACAAGTCTCATATTCTCCATACAAGATAAAGTATGCAATGTTAACTACTTTACATTTGCACATGAAGATATTTTGATTCCACACAATGATGGCATAGATGGATTTATCTCTTAAGACTCTTCCATTTAAAAAAAAATCTTTGAAGTAATCATGGGAGAGGGTCCATATTGAATAGTTCACCAAGTTGTCCATATTGTCTATACAAGATGAAGTATGCAATGTAGACCAATAATCATTTACACATGAATATATTTTGATTTCCCACAAGGATGGCATATATGAGGTTCTCTATTGAGACTCTTCAATTTGTATAAAAACCTTGGAAGCAATCATGGGAGAGGGTCCATATTGAATAGTTCATCAACTAGTCCATGCTCTCCTCTTCGTGCTAGATTGATCATAACATTCTTTTGAGCTTGATAGGGATGCCTCTACCCCAAATCCTAATATTTGAACACCTATAGATGTAATAAGTTTGACCACGTCACTAAATGCTAATCATAGAAAAAAATTGACTACGTCACTTTATAATTTTTAAATTTAAAATTAACAAATTAGATGGTGTTAATGTAATGTATTTAGTTGTTGCTAATAGTTGTGTATTTGATGGTGTTCATGTAATGTACTTGTTGTTTATAGTTGTGTTTTGCATTTTTGTCATTGTTTTTGTAATCTTTCTTGAAATTGTGTTTTTTTTTAATTCTATATATATTAAATTGTATAAATGAATTTAGTATCTTTAGAAAACTATAAAACTTTACTATGCAATTCCAACAAAATATATATATATATATATATATATATATATATATATAAACTAAGTATAAGAAAATTATAATTGCAACAATTTTAACTAAATATAAGAAAATCACAAAAAAACCAATCTAAAATAAAAAACCTTTAACCTACATGGGAAAAATTTATTAATAATATATATTTATTAACTTAATAATAGTAAACTAAAATAAATTTCACCACATCACTTAATAAATTTTAAATTAAAATAAAGCGCTTCTTTATTGTGGTTGATTGATCAAAATCTAACTAAATAAAATAAATTGATAGTCAATTAAACAAATTAAATTAGCAACAAAGTTACTTAAACTTCCCTCTAAGAAATGTTTTAATGTCATAGTTTAAAGAATTTTTAATATGGTAGTTGTGTATAAACTAAAATCTTGGCATGCATTTGAATTTATCCTCTACAATGCTACAAGTGAAAGACCTTATAATAGAGAAACAAAATGTGAAAGGAAAAATGTAACATAATTAATACTAGATTTCTTCAAGAAGGAACGATTATGTAGGGATACACCAAGACTCTAAGTTTGTAAAAGTTAGTAAAACTCAACAGACATCCTTAAGGAAAATGAAACTTTCCAATTGATAAGTGAAAAAAAAAGACACCTTTAGTGTCATAAGAGATCCTCTCAACTTCTATGCATTTCATTATTATGATAACATTCATAATATTAAAGCCACTTTACATGTTAAGCAAGTAGGAAAAAAATTGCTAAAGTTGACTAGCTAAGGCAATATTTTGAATTAAAAATATTAAATGCTTCTTTGTAAATTAAAACCAAACCTGTGTAAATGAAGATACAACATAATTAAGACTTATTGCTAATACTGTAAGAGTGGTTAACTTCAAGAATTAAAATGTTTAAGTCAATATATATGATAATATTTTTGGTTTTTTTTTTAAATAAAAGATGTATTTATATTTTTTAAATAAAATTTAAAAAAATTAAGTTTATATGTTAATTTCTTTGAAATTCATTTTGTTTAATTTAGTTTATTTTTAAACTAGGGTGTAGAATGAGGCTCCAATTTATAGAAAAAAAAATTAAAAGAAAGATAATAATAAAAAATGATGAAGAAGTATGCTTAGACATACAATTTTATTAATAAGGAAAAGAACAATACATCAACACTCACAAGAATCTCTTAAACTCTATATAATCACAACCAATCATATAATCACAACCAATCATATAATCACATGGAAATTATATGTTTCATTTACAAAGAAACAATCTAATTCAAAATCTATTTGCAAATTAAACTAATTTATTCCTTTAATCCAAAAGTTTATATTTACAAACACCAAGTTCATCTTTGAACTTTGTGAATTCCGTTCTACCAAATGGCTTGGTAAAAATATTTGAAGTTTGATCTCCACATGGACAATACGTAGGCTTGATGATGTATTTGACGACGAGATATCCGATGAAGTGATATTTGGTGTCGACATGCTTTGTCTTTGAATGAAAAAATTGAATTCTTGGCATCTTTATTGCTGATTGAATGCCGATTAATAATGTGGTTTTTGAATTTTTTGTTACACCAAGATCCTGTAATATCTCGCGTAGCCAAACAATCTCACGTGTTGCTTCCCAAGAGGTCTAACAAGAAAAGCATATTAAATTCTTTAAAATGAAATTAACAAAAAAACCTATGTTAAATTTTATAAAAATCTAACTAACAAAAATACTAAAAATAAGAATGAAGAGTTTACTTTTCTCTACAATCAAAATGATGTACTTCCATTAACACACCAAAACCAACATTTAAGTTATAAACATCAAACGATTACATACGTGGCCGAAGGCCCAATTTTAAAATAATATCTACATACGCATCTCTGGATGCTCTTTAAACGAAAGAAGTCCCATACAGTCGAAAACCCATAGTCAAGATATTCACCACATTAATCTTTACAACACAGAGCTTAAAAGCTCTAGTAAAACATGTATACGCAGAGGTAACAGGTCAATATTTTTTACAGGGATTACTCATGAAGGGTATCCTAGACAGCTTGGTAGACACCACGAACCGTGAATGGAATCCCTGTCACCTAAAAAAAAGAAACAAAGGCCTATTAGAAGTATGCTAAACCTCCACCTGAAAACAACAAAGTTATAACGGTGCAAACCCAAGTGGATAACATACCTTCCAAAGCATAGGGAGAGCCAGTCCTCCACGCTGTGACAAAACCAAAGAGCCGAACAGAGCAATAACCCACAACAGTGACAAATGGTTTTCCCATCCATGACAGACCAAGCATAGGGTTCGATTTCCCCCATCCTGAGGAGCATTTACTCTGCCACCTTGTCCACCACCAACGTCATGATATTTGTAATGCCTCGATTTTGACCCCGTTGCATTAAATGTACATGATGTATATATTGTAAAGGATCATGGTGTGGAGATAAAATCCAAGGCCCCACCACTGATCGGTTATGCTATGTTTTGGATTTAAATTTGTCATCGATTGAATATCGGGGCATGCGGCATACGTTTTGGGTTATCATCATGTAAATATGCATCTATAATTAATTAAATGAACCCGAACAGCTACGATCGCTGCAACTAAAATGAGAAGGGGCATGATTTTCACAAGGATAAGGATGTGGGGGAAATTAGTCAAGCCTTGGCCAATGAGAGAAAAATACCCATGTGTCTTCTTTTCCTTGCCTTACCCAACCAATTTCATTGAAGAATGGCTGTTGGTGGTTGAGGCAGTTATGGTCTTGGGAGTGGGGTGGCAGGACTGTCAGTCCTCACCCACACGCACACTCTACCCATGATTTTGGCTGTTCATCCCCTCATGCAGACACTTCTTCCTCTCCACGAGTTGCTAAACACCCACGCACTGCAATTTCGCATCCTCCCAGTAGCTAAACACTCATGCACGTCCAATTTGTGTCCTCTCTATTGCCTGTTCATCCACGCGTGAACTGTGAGCTATTCGTCCTCACGTAGGGACCGTGTCTGTTGTTCTCATGCACTGGGATTTTTCCTGGTTTTTGGCTCACACAGCGAGCTGGAAGCTATGCGTTTTCATCCACGAATTGCAGCGTTGAAGTGGTCTTCCCCATGCCAGAAACTTGGTTGCCTTTCCATCCGTGGACTGTGTAAGTTCCGTGGTGTCTTCATTGTTCAGATTGGGTCATTGATTTTTTCCCACGTTGTTAGTCGTGGTAACTGTGGTCTTTCATATGTTTTGGGGATTGTTGTAAATTCGATGGAGAGTCATTTTGGCCATGATAGGGCCAAGAATGACTCAAAATTTGTCTTCCCTGTCTTAAGCTGTAACAGCTGATTAATTGCGTGAGTGCAATGGTTCGTCTTCGGACTGTGAGATGAGCAGGGATGTTGGCTTAGATTTGCTTGATAAACCTTGTGGCTGGAAACCACACAGATAGAGCTAGAGGGCTGGCCTTCTTCTCCATCACCCCTGAATAGCACTAAAAGGGAATGCAGGGCCTGAGGGACTGTGTAGCAGAGAAGGGACCGATTCCTTGTGTTGGGTGTGTTTGGGTGTCTTAGAGGTCTGGCTAGTTCTGGTGTAGGTTTTCTTGGCTCTGTAATGAGCTCACCAGCTTAGCAATTTTCCTTCTCCAGCTCCTTAATGGCCTAATGGGTATCCTTGGCTACATGTAATCCTGTTGTTCCCTTATTCCTTGGAGAATCATGCCCAGCTCGGGGGTGGTAGCGTTGCTGAGAGATTAAGGAGCACACTGGCCTATGGTTGGGTAGAACATTGCAACGACGTAGCTGGTTGCGGAACGAATTCATCTTAAGATAAGTAATTTTGTCCCTTTTTACTTCTGCAACTATATTCGTTGTTAATGATATGATGAACATGTTGAATGCATGCATGTATGAATGTTGTTGGTTTCCGCTATGTATGATGATTAAATCGCATATGTGCATATTTTAGCTCAAAGTCTTTGTTAAGCATGTTGTTTCAGCAATTTTGTGTATGCATATGTTCATAGGGTTCTTAGCCCAGTATGATAAAGCTTGTAGTCGCGTCCTCTACGCCGGTCGGAGGCATGGGGACGTGACAATATTTACCCTCATGCCTATAGTTTAGAACCCACAAATGTGAATTTTTATTGGAACCACCATCAATATCATCATTGGCATAGATAATCCAAGGTTTCATGGCATATAGAATATGCCATGAATGGCTCTTCATATATATCATGTTGCATATAAAATTTAATACAATATGGTTAATTCTTATGAATTAAGCCTCTACAATTTAGGCATAAAAACATTCCAAACCATATGTTATAAATACTAAGCATAGGAATAAAATTTGTCAAGTCCTAAGCCACCATAATAATGTTAACCAGATAGACACATGTCTGATAAACTCCAACTCTGCGTAATATTTAACATAATCGATAGCAGTAGAGATAGTTAGGTCAGGACTCTAGTCTTGTTTTCTTCGAAAGGAATACAATAGTCTAGCATATATATCATGTCAAAGCTTAGCTGTCATAGCAATTTTTCTCCATCTAATGAATTTGCACAAAGGAAGCAGAAATTGCATTAGTTCAACATGAACTAAGTAAGCCACGCAATAGCAAGTAGAACCAATTACCTCTCCAAGTTATCCCATAATGGATCCAAATATTGCCACTCTAACCCTCAGACATCTAAAGATAAGTCAGGACTTCCCATAAAAAAAAAACATAACTAATAACCAGGAAGCAAGATATAACTGAACAAACACATGCACATGCATGATAAGAAATAACCAATAAGCAGTGCAATCATCTAAACCAGCTCAAGTAACATAAACATATTACATAATTACATTAGTAACCACATTGTAAAAAAATCTAGAAATGTTAAGGACAAGTTACATCACTTCGATGTAGAAAAAAAAGATCGACATATTCCATAGAAGATGAATTAATGTCCAGAATAGGTAGTAATTAACTAGCCTACAATTTTTTTTTAATTTTCAAATTTTAAGGACATTACAAGCTCTAGAAGAATTGCAATTCATAGAAGCAAAGGAACCTCTTCTTGAAACTGATTCTTGATTTCCAGAACCTGAGCTGGAGACATGGAAACTAGCACTTGCTCCACCATTACCACTGCCATGGCTGTAGCTAAAACCATTACATGAAAGGAAATGCTCTTCATTTAAAAAATTTCCATCCCTGAAGTAGACACTGTTGGGAAGACAGAGGGAAAATAGAATGATAACAAGAAATGAGAATGCCACTGAAGACACGCGTGCCATGGGAAAATGTCTCTAGGTATTGGATGCTATAGAGGAAGCACATGCCTAAGGTGTTAGATGCTCCAAAGGAAGCACACAAGCAACTTAAACAATCTGCATTGTTGTAGCCAGAGAATCTATTTTATAGCCTTCCCATGCTTCCTCTACATAGTACTTTCCAGATTCTGAAATCCTGTTGTCACCTTTCACCGCGTAACTTCATAGCACACAGTATTTCTTGATTCCTAAATCTTCTTGACATTTTTGACTCTCAAGTTATCTTGTGTTCATGCTTAATTATAATCACTTGTTATCTATGCCTAAGCTATCTATTATTTTCTTTAGTTAAATGGGTTGTTTGCATTAAGTGTTATCAATGCATCAGCTACAAGTTATTCATCAATGAGCTACCATTTATTTATTTTTATTTCCTATTTTCTATAATTGTTTATTTTGAATTTTGAACTGCTCCGATAATATTAGTCTGGATAGTACATTTGTCTCATCCTCCTTCGATTTAGGAAAAACATAGATGATAGTCCACCCCAAATTGTAAGATATAAACACCTATAGATGTAATAAGTTTGACCGCGTCGCCAAATGACAATCATAATTTTCTTTTGACTAGATCACTTTATAATTTTTAAATTTAAAATTAACAAATTAGATGGTGTTAATGCAATGTATTTAGTTGTTTCTAATAGTTGTGTATTTGATGGTGTCAATGTATTGTACTTGTTGTTTATAGTTTTGTTTTGCATTTTTGTAACTGTGTTTGTTTGAACGAATGAATCTTTCTTGAAATTGTACCATTTTTATTTATTTTTAATTCTATATATATTTTATTCTATAAATGAATTTAGTATCTTCAAAAAAACTATGAAACTTTACTCTGCAATTCCAACAACATATATATGTAATTACAAAAATTTTAAATAAATATATAAAAATCGCAAAATAAACTAATCTAAAACACAAAAGCTTTAACTTACACTAAACAAATTTATTAACAATATAGGTTTATTAACTTAATAACAATAAACTAAAATAAATTTTGAATTAAAATACAATCTAAAAAGTAAGTGGGCTTCTTTTTTGTGGTTGATTGATCAAAATATAACTAAAAAAGATAAAATTCATAGTCATCTAAATCTAACTAAATAAAATAAATTTGATAGTCATTTAAACAAGTGAAATTAGCAACAAAGTTACTTAAACCTGCCTCTAAGAAATGTTTTAATGTAATAGTTTAAAGACTTTTTAATATGGTAGTTGTGTATAAAGTAAAAGCTTGGGATGTATATGAATTTATCTTTATTGTACAAGCTTGGCATGAAAATGGTACAAGTGAAATACCTTATAATATGGTAGTTGTGTATAAAGTAAAAGCTTGGTATGCATATGGTACAAGTGAAATACCTTATAGTAGAGAAACAAAATGTGAAAGGGAAACTTTAATTTAATTAATACTAGATTTCTTCAAATTGATCTAAATTTAAGTAAAAGTCAAGAAATAATGTGTAGGAAAAGGATCTAAGTTGTATAGGGATTAGAAGAAATGCTTCTATAATAGGTCAACTTCTACAGGTCTCATTATTATGATACACCACAAGACTCTAAGTCAGTAAAAGTTACTAAAACTCAAGGGACATCCTTAAGGAAAAGGAAACTTTCTAATTGACAATTGCTACATCTTTTGAAAAAATCACTTTTAGTGTAATAAGATATCCTCTCAACTTCTGCGCGTCTCATTATTATAATAACATTCATAATATTAAAGCCACTTTGAGCAAACATGGAGAAATTTGCTTAGTTTTACTAGGTAATGCCATATTGTGAATTAAAACTATTAAATGGTTCTTTGTAAATTAAAACCAAACCTATATAAATGAAATACAACACAATTACGACCTATTTCTAATACCATAAAAGTGGTTAACTTCAAGAATTAAAATGTTCAAGTCAATATATATGATAATAATTTCCTTTTTTATAAAAATTGTATTATATTTTTTAAATAAAAAATTTTAAAAATTAAGTTTTATATGTTAATTTCTTTAATTTTTTTTTAATTCAAATTATTTTTAAACTAGGGTATATAAGGAGGATCCAATTTATTTAAAAATAAAGTTGAAAGAAATATAATAACAAAAATATATTAAATTCTATAAAATCAAATTAACAAAAAAATAAATTTATAAATAAATGAGTAAAACACTATCAATTAAAAACTAATCTATAAATAAATTTGATAGTCATTTAAACAAGTGAAATTAGCAACAAAGTTACTTAAACCTGTCTCTAAGAAATGTTTTAATGTAATAGTTTAAATACATTTTAATATGGTAGTTGTGTATAAAGTAAAAGCTTGACATGCAAATGAATTTATCCTCTCTAATGCTACAAGTGAAATATCTTATAATAGAGAAACACAATGTTAAACGTAAAGTTTAACATAATTAATACTAGATTTCTTGAAAGTGATCTAAATTTAAGTAAAACCCAAGAGAGAACCGTAAGGCAAGGGAAACTTGTCAATTGAACACAAAGGCTATAAGTTAGTAAAACTCAAGAGACAACCTTATGGAATAGGAAACTTGTCAATTGCATAGCAAGGCTCTAAGTTATATAGGGATTATATGCCAGGATTCTATATTGATACATACAATTAAATTTCTATAATTGGCACACCCTTTCAAAAATCACCTTCAGTGTAATACAACATGTAACACCCCGGTTTTGACCTTGTTTGCACTAGATGTATATGATGTATATATTGTAATTATGTTAGAATAATCAACCCATTGTTATCTACCTTAGACATTAATTAATCCATTTTTGTCTTATTTGCCTAGTTTCCATATTCCACTCTATGCAAGTTGTCCTCCACATGTCCTAGATGGTCAAACTTGCTAAAAATGAGTCATGGAGCACTTGGGAAACCTCTTGGAATCAATTCTACTTTATTCCTGAACCTCTATAATGCATATCTGCTTTTTCTGCTTTATTGTTGCTTTTACTGAGTTTTAAGGCAATTGGGAAAGTATGACTAGGTGAAGTTGACTTGTTTTTTCCCCTCACCATCCTATTCTCTTTTATACTAATAAAAGCATGTATGAGTTGTACTTCCATCACCTATTACCTTTCCTAATTGATTTTTCCAATTCATGAGCTCCTAGGCAGATTTGGAAACTGCTTTATGCACCTATGGGGGATTTGACTAGATTTAGTAAGCCTGCTTTTGACTAATTTGAATGGCATCCAAATGCATTCAAATATCTCATGTAATTGTTTATTGTGGCAGCCTATGACTTCACAAGGTTGGATATTGTACACTTATTCAATACAGATTAGTGTTCTGCTCTATATTCAGTCTCCTTTTCTTGTAATTTGCATGTGCGATTGGCAATTTTTGTGAGTGTAATTGTTCTAACACCTGGGTTCAATTTCCACATGGTATTGGAGCCTTTGTAGAATGATTTATCTCCTTCCATATTGCTATTGCAGGTTCAAAATCATTGACTAGGAGCATTCTCATGACTGAAGGTACAATTTCTGAGCTATGGATCAATCTCAGAAGATCATCTTGAATCCATTTAATTTATTTGAATGGAAAGAAAATAAAAAGATACTGTTGAGATCGAAAGGTCTCTACATATTGACTATGACAATAGAAGCAGAGCCCAATGCAGCTGCAGAGAAAATTAAATGGCACAATAGGAAGGATGAGGCCTATGGTCTCCTGTGTCTGGGCATATCCAGAGACCTCCTTTGTTGAGTTGGTTGAGATTTTTGGTAAAATATATGAGATGAGAGGACATCAAATTGAGCATGAATTGATCTCCTTGAGTCCCAAAAGCTTCGAATCCTTGCAACTCTACTTTTCCAAGTTTAAAGCCCTTATTTTGCAGCTAAAACAATGTGGAATTGAAAAGAAGAAGGATCAATTGGTTTTGGTCATACTCTTGAAGCTTGGCCCTGACTATTCAGTGTTTTTTTCAACTTTCCATGCCACCAAGTTGACAGCTCGATCTTGGAAAATTCCTAAACTTGCAGAGTTCATGGAATCTCTCACACAAGAACAAGATAAACTGGTGATGATGGGCACCATCAAACCTTCCAAAGACTAAGCTCTGGTTGTTGGAGATTCGAGGGTGGATTCAAAAGGCAAGAAGAAGGCAAAGAATCCACCTGAGCAGAAGAGAGACAAGAACAAGTCTCCATAGGAGCCCCAAGGTTCCAAGAAGAAACCCTAGAAGAAGAAGAACAAAGGAGAAATGAGCAAGTGCACATACTGCAGTAAGGGGAATCATCCTAAAATCTCCTGCATGAAGAAGCAAATTGACACACTGACCCAAATCTTAGAGAAGAATGGCATCTCCCTTCCTAATAGCTCAAAGAAGAGGGAAGGAGGATCAAATTCAGAAGACAGAGAGAGAGTTCATGTATTAGTTGTTGGCACATCAAGCTCACCTAGTTTCATCATTGATTCTGGAGCTTCAAGACATATGGTTTCGACCAGGGAGGCATTCACCTCACTTGACATGTCGAAAGGTCCACCAATAGTATTGGGAGATTACTCTCTCACTGAAATTTTGGGTAAAGGGAAGATTGATATTGACCATGTTAATCTCAACAATGTATTATATGTTCCAGGTCTTGCCTCTAACCTCTTGTCAGTGTATCAAATGACCCACACAAGGTCTCCAAATAAGGTCATATTCTCCCCTGATGAAGTTGATATCACAGAGATCTCAAGTGGTAAATTCATTGCAAAAGGAGTTGCAAATCACACTTCGAAGGTATACATGTTCTCACATTTCCTACCCTACTCAAACCCCTCTGCTGTTTTGATTCATGCTAATGAGGCAAGAAAGCTTTGGCATGAAAGATTTGGCCATCTTAACTGTAAGTATCTTTCTGATCTTAGTGAAAAAAAATTGGTCATAGGGTTACCAAATATTAAGTTTTCCAAAGGAGTCTGTCAAGGTTGCATCTTAGGGAAACACCCAGAGCATAAATTTGAGAAAGCTAGTCATGAGAGAACCTCTGCACCTATTAAGATGATCCACAGTGATGTTGCTCGCCCATTTCCTCATATGTCAATGATTCAGGACAAATATGCATTAAAATTCATAGATGACTTTTCCAGGTACTACTGAGTTTACTTCCTAAAGCATAAGTCTGAATTTTTTGGCCTCTTCAAAGTCTTTAAGGCTTTGGTTGAAAACCAACCTGGGAGGAAACTCAAGGTCCTCAGATCTGACAATGGTGGTGAGCATGTCAAGTCTGAGTTCATTCAATATTGTGTAGATGCAGGTATTCAGATGCATCATTCTATCCCTTACACACCACAATAAAATGGTGTTGCTGAGAGGAAGAACAGATCACTGAAAGAGATGGCGCCCTGCATGATGGAGGCTAAGACTTTGCCACCAAATTTTTGGACCGAAGCTATAAAATATGAATCCTATATCTAGAATAGGGTTCCTCATAAACATCTTGAATTTATGACTCCTTTCAAAGCATGGAGTGGGAACAAGCTAGATGTGACCCATTTCAGGATTTTTGGCTAAAGCGCTTGGGCTAGAATTCCAATAGAAAAGAGGAAGGCTTTGCAGCCCCAAAGCCAAGAGTTTCTATTTTTTAAGTACTATGAAGATTCAAAAGGGTACAACCTGATCAATTTGAGCACAAACAAAGCCTTCATTGAAAGGAGTGTTCAGTTCGAAGAAGAGCCTTTAGCAGCAGTTGAAGTTGGAGAATCTTCTTGACCACTAGAACCACTGAATGTAAGTGAAGAGATAAATGATTTTTCTGATTCTGATATGTTTGATAATGATGATTTAATTTCAGATCCTAACAGTCCTACAAGACCAAAATGGGCAGCAAAGACCATTCACGTAACTAGGGAACTAGCTAGAAATCCTAGTGATTCTAGGAGGACTAGATCTTAGTTTGAGAGTGCCCTGTGTATGAAAGACCCTTTGTTTGCAGAGAAATGCTATCTGATGGTTGAATAATACCCATAGACATATGAATATGCATCACATGATCCAAGATGGCAAACAACCATGAAAGAAGAATTCAGCTCACTCCAGAAGAACAACACTTGGGAGCTAGTTGATGTTCCCCTAGAAAGGAAGCTAGTTCAATGTAAGTGGGTGTTCAAAACTAAGTTTTCTGCTGATGGTTCACCTTTGAAATATAAGGCAAGATTCGTATCCAAGGGATACTCATAGGTACATGGTATAGACTACAATGAGACCTTTGCACCAATGGCAAAGACGGACTCCATCAGGCTAGCCTTATCCATTGTAGCTTCGAAGCAGTGGGAGGTACATCACATGGATGTGAAGTGTGGTTTTCTGAATGGAGATATTACTAAATAGAATTAAATGAAGTAGCCTCAATTTTTTGTTACTAATCCATCTCTTGTGTGCAGGCTAAATAAATCATTATATGGGCTTAAGCAAGCCCCCAAGGCTTGGTATGCCAAGATTGATGGCTTTCCGCTATCATTGAGTTTTGTTCGATGAAAGTGTGATCATAATGTTTATTTGAAGCTGATCCATGGTTCTTTGATGATTATTTTCTTGTATGTGGATGACCTTCTCATTACAGGAAGCTCAAAGGATGAAATTGCCTCCTTGAAGGATGCAATGAACCATGTATTTTCTATCACTGATTTGGGGTTATTGAGCCAATTCTTGGGTCTCAAGATTGCTCAAACCAAACATGGAATAAAAGTAAATCAGTCCAAGTATGCTTTGGATTTGCTGAAAAATTTCAACATGAAAGATTGCAAGCCAAGCAAGACTCCCTTCCTTTCAGGAGTTAAGCTTGAAGTAGCAAGTTCTTCTCCTATGGTAAAATACACTGTATAGGAAACTGATTAGGTGTTTGTTGTACCTTACACATACTCGACCTGATATTTATTATGCAGTAAGAGTGGCTTCAAGATACATGGATCAGCCTCATGAGATCCATTGGAGAGCAACCAAAAGGATCCTTAACTTTGTTCAGGGAACAAGGACTCATGGGATCTTCTACAAAGCTAAATCTGATCTTGATTTGATTGGGTTTACTGACAATGATTGGGAAGGTGACAACACAGATCAAAATTCAAAATCAGGGTATGTGTTCATGCTTGTTGAAGGACCAATCAGCTGGTCAAGAAAGAAACAGAATGCTATTGAACTCTCATCTACAGAAGTAGAGTATAGAGGAGTTGTAAATGCAACAACTCAATGTTTATGGTTGCAGGGGTTACTTGGTGAGTGTGGCTTCGAATCAGAATACCCAAATACTATCTATTATGATAATTAGAGTACCATTCGAATCTGCAATGATCCATTTTAGAGACAAAGAACCAAACACATTGAGATCCATATGCACTACATATGATAGCTTGTGCATGATGGCACCGTTCACCTACTCTTTTGTTCATATTCAGAACAAGTAGCAGACATCTTCACCAAAGTTTTTTGTGAGAATACTTTCAGTGATCTCAAATCACTGCTGGGGACTGCTGATCATTTCGTGAAGCATGATTGATGAAAAGATTTTCATTTTTTGTTTTACTGTCCATGTTTAAGGGAGGATTTTCCCACTGGTTTTTTGCCTCTTTCCTTGTTTAAATGGACATGCAGTATGTAAAGGGTGACTAATCCTGATTGCTAGGCCCTATAGTTTTCTGATATTTTACTCACAAGTCAGACTTAAGGGGGGGTGTTAGAATAATCAACCCATAGTTAGCTACCTTAGACATTAATTAATCCATTTTTGTCTTATTTTCCTAGTTTCCATATTCCACTCTATGCAAGTTGTCCTCCACATGTCCTAGATGGTCAAACTTGATAAAAATGAGTCATGGAGGGCTTGGGAAACCTCTTGGAATCAATTCTGCTTTATTCCTGAACCTCCCTAGCGCATATCTACTTTTTCTTCTTTATTGCTGCTTTTACTGAGTTTTAAGGCAATTGGGAAAGTATGACTAGGTGAAGTTGACTTGTTTTGTGCCCTCATCATTATCCTCTCTTTTTTCCTAATAAAAGCATGTATGATTTGTACTTCTATCACCTATTAGCTTGCCTAATTGATTTTGCCAATTCGTGAACTCCTAGGCATATTTGGAAACTGCTTTATTCACCTATGAGGGATTTGACTAGATTTAGTAAGCCTGCTTTTGACTAATTCGAATGGCATCCCAATGCATTCAAATCTCTCATGTAATTATTTATTGTGGAAGCCTATGAATTCAAAAGGTTGGCTATTGTACACTTATTCAATACAGATTAGTGTTTTTCTCTATATTCAATCTCCTTTGTGTGTAATTTGCATGTGTAATTGGCAATTTTTGTGAGTGTAATTTTTCTAACACCTGGGTTCAATTTCCACAAATAAATCATGGTGTGGAGCTAAAGGAAAAATACTCACCATCGATTTAGTGTCCTATGTTTCGGTGATTAAAAATCACCGCTGATGGTATTTTGTGCTATTCGACACATTATAATTTTGGACGTCATGTAAATATGAAATTTAATTAAAAACCCACTACTAGATATGTCAATGAAACAAATAATGATATGGGGGCATGAATTCCTAATGATAAGTGGGGGAGGAATATTCAAACCTTTGGGCCAATGGAGAAAATCCAAGTGTCAAAGGGAGAACCCATCAAAACTGTCAACTACCTTTCTTGTCTTATTCACCCAATCATTTATTACTGCCAGAAATTGGTTGAGTTAGTCATTTCTTGGGATGGGAAAGGTATGGTAGCACACATTCGAAATGGAGAAGCCATCAGTTTTTGGGAAATGCTGTAAAAACCAAAAAATGTCTGCCCATTCCAACATGCTTTCACGTTTTCATGTTTTCCTCACCATTTTCCTTCACATTGGGCTCTTGGAGGAAGCTGGAACTTCTTGTGTGTATTAATTCCCAATTTTTTGTTGTTTACCTCATTTTCCTCAGGCTGGGAAATCGTTTTTGTAATGATCAGTGGCCGAATTTCCTCCCTCACAATTTTGCTACATTTTCCCATTGTTTTCCAAGTTGGAAATCGTTTTTTTGGTAATGCCAGCGAGTGGGAGAAGAGACCCACAATTTTTTGGTGTTGTTGAGTCTGTTTTGTCCATTTTAGCGCCATAAACGTCTCTGGAAATTGAATTGTTGCTAAAGGGACATTTTTACCCATCTTGGTAATTCGTTTTTTTTTTTAAACCATTTTTCCTTAACCTAGAATTTTGTATTCTGTTGTGTGTGCATATTTTTCTTTGATCTAAACTGGTTGGGAGTGGAATTGGGTCTAAACAAGGTTGATTAACCTGGTGTATGAAGGAACCTCACAGATAGATCTCGAGGGGTTGGTTTTCTTCTTTGCACATCTTGAATAGCACTGGGATGGAAGGCATAGCCCAAGGGATTGTGTAGCAGAGAAGGGGATTCTTCCTTGTGTTGGGTGTGTAAATGTTTAGAAGTCAAGACAAATATGGTGTAGGTCACCATAGCTCTATGATTGAGCTCAATAGCTTAGCAATTTAGCCTTCCACCTCCCTAGCAGCCTGATAAACTCAACTATGTTTAGCTTGGCTAAATTTTGATATACCTTTGTCTATGCATGAGCCTTCTAGTGTTCCCTTATTCCTTGTGGGAATCATGCCCAACTCTTGGGTGGCAAGGTTGCTGAGAGATTAATGAGCACACTGGGCTATGGTTGGATGGAACATTGCAGCGACGTAACTGGTTGTGGGACAAACTTCTTTCAAGACAAGTATTCCTAAGTGGCCTTCCTGAATCTTATAGAGATAAAATCTAGTATTGTATACCAAAGAACCTTAAGGATGCCATCTGGAAGGAAAAACATTTATATGAACCAAATAAGAACAAGGCCCCATATCAGAAGAATTGGAAGGATATGAAGAATAACAAGTAGGAGCAGAGAATTAAAGCTTTCTAGACTTCAAAGTTTAGAAACAATCATTCTTACCAACAAGAACAGTCAAAGGAAGATCCTTCAGGGAAAATACCACTTGTGGAATGTTGGATATGCAAGGAAAATCACTTTTCCAGTCAGTGCCCACGTAAGAAAAATAACCTTCACAACATTCAATAGGCTTCAAATGTTGGAGATGTAGGTGGGAGTGTTCAAAGGATCTATGCAGCTCTAGATGGGAGGCAAGATGACCACCAATCCCGAATGATTGAAGTATCAGGTAACATTGCTAATAAAACCATAACTATTTTTATTGATTAAGGAGCTAGCAATAGTTACATTTCACCTAATCTTGTCAAGAAATTTCATTTAAAGAAAAGTAAACTTGAAACAATAAGTCTAGTACAGCTAGCTACAAGAGCGAGGAGGAAAATCACTGAATTTGTAAAAGTGTGTCCTTTATAAATGAATGGAATGAAACCCTTCGAAGACTTAAACATCATACCCTTGGGGTCATATGATGTATGGATTGGCATAGATTAGTTGGATGCACACCATGTAGTTTTGGATTGCCATAATAAAAATTATACTTGTTTGGATGAAGAAGGGAACCAAGTGAAAATATACCTAGACCCAAATCCCTGAGGTAGATCACAGCTCTACAATTGAAGAAATGTCTTAGAAAGGGATGACAATTATATGTAATTCACGTGGAAGAATCAAAAGAAGGAAAAGAGCTAGAGCTGTAGGATTATCTAATACTACAAATTTTTGCAGATATATTTCAAGAACCTCCAAGAATACGTCCTAAGAGGGACATTGATTTTTCTATCAACTTAGTGCCGGGAACAGTACCTTCATCTAAAGAACCTTATAGAAGGAGTACTCCAGAGTTAAAGGAATTACAAATGCAATTAGAGGAGCTATTAAAGAAAGGTTACATAAGGTCCAATGTTTCACCTTGGGGAGCTCCTATGTTATTTGTGAAGAAGAAAGATGGAACTCTAAGACTTTGCATAGATTATAGACAATTGAACAAAGAAATGGTTAAAAAAAATTACCCCTTACCAAGAACTGATGAATTGTTTGATCAATTGAGAGGAGCGAAGGTGTTTTCAAAAATTGATTTGAGTTCGGGATACCACCAAATTAGAATTAAGAATGAGGATATCAGTAAGACAACATTCAAAACAAGGTAGGGACACTATGAGTTCACAATAGTACCTTTTGGTTTAACAAATGCACCTCCAGTATTCATGTGTTTAATGTATGGATTATTCAGAAAGTAATTAGATACGTTTGTGATTGTAGTCTTGGATGACATCCTTATCTATTCCAAGACAAATGAAGAACATGAAGAACATCTAATACTAGTAATGCAAGTGCTTAGAGAACACTAGCTATATGCCAAATTAAGCAAGTGTTCATTTTATCAGGGAAGAATCCACTACCTAGGGAATATCATATTTGAAGAAGGTTTTACAGTAGATCCTGAGAAGATAAGAGCCATTATGGAATGGACCACACCTAAGAATGTATCAAAAGTCATATCCTTCATGGGGTTAGATGGATACTACAGAAGGTTCATCAAAGGATTCTCGAAGTTGGCTCATCCTATCACATCTTTGCAAAAGAAAGGTGTGAAGTGTGATTGGACTTCTAAGTGTGAAGATAATTTTCAAAAACTTAAGGAAATGCTTACTAGCGCATTATTGCTAAAAATTGCAGACCCTGAAGGAAACTTTGTTGAATGCACGGATGCATGCAAGCAAGGAATTGGTGGAGCATTAATGCAGGATGGACATGTGATCAGTTACGAATCTTGGAAGTTGAAGGAACATGAGCATAAATATTCCTCCCATGACTTAGAGCTTACAACTATCATCCATATTTTGAATATGTGGAGACATTATCTAATGAGTAAAAAGTTTGAGTTGATAACTAACCATGATGGGTTAAAATACTTGTTTGAGTAGCCTAATTTAAATGCAAAACAAAGGAGGAGGATGGAGTTATTATGTGAATATGACTTTGACATAAAGCATATCAAAGGTAAGGAAAACAAAGTAGCCGATGCGCTTAGTAGGAAGATGCATGTAGCAGCTATCAGTACTAGCACATCATGTTTGAAGGATAAGATCATTGAAGCTAGTGCTATAGATGAAATTTATCAACAGGTGAAAGAAGGGTTAAAACAACAGAAAATTCCACAGAAATTTGATAAGTATAAGTTTAAAAAAAATGGGATACTCATGTGTAGAGTTAGAGTTTATGTGCCTAATGTTGGAGATATAAGGAAGATGGTTATGAAGGAAACACATGATGTCTCGTATATCAGACATTCAGGTTATCAGAAAACAATACTATTGGCCAGGGATGAAGAGTGATTTTGCAGAATATATAGCTAGGTGCATGGAATGTCAAAAAGTTGAAGTTGAGCATTGACATCTAACAGGATTGTTGCAACCCTTTCCTATACCAGAATGGAAATGGGATGTAGTGATCATGGATTTCATCACCAAGCTACCTAAGAGGAGATTGAAAAATGATGTGATCATGGTTGTGGTGGATACGTTGACTAAGGAAACACACTTCGTTCCAATAAAGACAATGCACAAAGAAGCTAACATTGAAAATATTTACATGAAAGAAGTAGCCATATTGCATGGTATTCTGAAAGCTATAGTATCAGACAGCTATCACTAATTTACTTCTAACTTTTGTAAAGGATTGTTCGAAGGGTTTGGTACAAGTCTAAACATGAGTACAACGTATCACCCTTAAACAGATGGACAAACATAATGAGTTAACCAAGTAATTGTAGATATGTTAAGGATGTATGTGATGTATCAACCATCTAAGTGGGAATATTATTTACACTTGGTGGAATTTTCTAATAATAATGGATATCATTCCTCTTTGAAGACAAGTCCTTTCGAGGCCATGTATGGAAGGAAGTGTAATACTCCCATCAGTTGGGATAACCCAATGGATAGATTCATTGTTGGAGGAAAATTATTAAAGGATAAGGAGGATCAAATTGTTAAGATAAAGCTGAATCTAAAGGTAGCTCAAGACAGGGATAAAAGTTATGCAGATAAGAACATGACTGAAAGACAGTTTCAAGTTGGGGATCACATGTTTTTGAAAGTTAGACCCAAGAAGAGTTCCTTAAATTGGGGAAATTTCTCCAAGCTAGCTTCTAGATATTATGGACCTTTTGATGTCTTAGCTAAGATAAGACCCATTTATTATGAGCTGGCCCTACCCGTTTGCATTAGAGTACCTAATGTGTTTCATGTGTCTTTATTGAAAAAGTATATACATTAT
>LPNX010496777.1:554071-591023 GCA_001517045.1 Pseudotsuga menziesii | reverse complement strand
GTGTGTGTGTGAACATGGTTCTAATCATGTGATTGAATATATTATGATCTAGGTGGCATTGGAAGGGTATTTTCCGGTGCAACCTATTGCCATTTTGGGCAGCAAGGTCAAGCTGCTCTGGAATCAAGAAATCGAGCAGGTAAAGGTCCAATGGACTCATTACAGTGCTGAGGATGCCACTTGGGAGCTGGAGGATACCATGAGGGAAGCATACCCTAATCTCTTTTTAAATTTTGTGGCATTTTTGTGATATGCATCGAGGATGATGCATTGTTTAAGGGGGAGGGAGCTGTAATACCCTAGTTGTTAAGCCCCGAACTTATGATCCTTCATATGACTTATGTTCTCTTGCATTATGAACTTATGATATTTTATATTATTGTGGAATTTTTCTCCCTTTCATGATTAATTTAATTAAGGACTTACTATTAATGTTTGATGACATGCCTCTGTACTTTGGATCTATTATTAATGTTAATGTTATTACTAGAATCTCTACTATCTTTGAATGTTGTTAATTATTGATTCAATAAACAACTGGCTCAACAAAGAGTACTAAATGAGTATGGCGGACCATGGATTACAAAAAGTTAGGGGGAATGGGGACATCCCTAGCAACTTATAACTTATTGTTGACTTAAATTTGTCCATCCCCATTCATATTTGTGCCTTACTGAGATTAATAATGTTGGTCACCTAAACCTTGTACAACGAAGTCTATTGTGAATAATTATGAACTATCGAGTTAATATTGCATATTGTGCACATCTTAGTGGGTCCCTCTTTCCTAGGAAACCCTCCTTGAGAAAATATTCCCTCACATTTGTGTTTATGGTCATTTATGATCCCTTTTCGTAGTTTTTAGGGGATGTAAGCTAATTTCTAGTTTCCACTCTTACACCTTGGATTGATGAGCCTAATTTTGTGCTTCCATGATATTTATGACCCTATAGGATGCCTTCTCTCACCTATTTCGACCTCGTTGATGTTTTGTAACCCCCTTTATGCATTAGTGTGCCTCCATGTGCTCTTCATGGATCCACTCCTTAGTTTTTGGGTAACTCCTCCTCATGGTGCTAATTCGAGAAAGGGAATATTTTCACTAAACCATCACTCCACTAATTCAAGTTAATTATCCATGATGAAGCTTAAACCTTACCTCTCTCTAATTTGGGTTGATGACTTTGGGTTAGAGTTTTCCTCCTTATGCTATAAATTCATATGCCATATCCTTGTGGAAGTTAATCTTGAGCTTTGGAATGGTGCTATTATTGAGAGTGTGTTGAGACTTCGAGTGAGTCTATTTGTTTCCCTTTTGTTCCATTATACCACTCTACTAGTCCAGGTTCTCACACAAAAATCCAGGAAATGGGAGTGGTGAGCTAGGTTACATCCCATAGGCAGTGGAGACAGACATGAAAGTAGTAGTGGGAAGCATTGTGTCTCTCGAAAGATGTAGTTTCAAGAGTAGTGAGACTAAGTAAGCCTCTACCTTATAGAATGAGTACTCCATAGTTAAAGAATTACAAATGTAGTTAGACGAGCTATTAAAGAAAGGTTACATAAGGCCTAATGTTTCACCTTGGGGAGATCCTATGTTATTTGTGAAGAAGAAAGATGGAACTCTAAGACTTTGCATAGATTATAGACAATTGAACAAAGAAACGGTTAAAAAAAAGTACCCCTTACCAAGAATTGATGAATTATTTGATCAATTAAGAGGAGCCAAGGTTTTTTCAAAAATAGATTTGAGTTCAGAATACCACCAAATTAGAATTAATAATGAGGATATCAGTAAGACAAAATTCAGAACAAGGTAGGGACACTATGAGTTCACAGTAGTACCTTTTGGTTTAACAAATGCACCTCCAGTATTCATGTGTTTAATGAATGGAGTATTCATAAAGTAATTAGAT
Source organism: Pseudotsuga menziesii (assembly GCA_001517045.1). NCBI lineage: Eukaryota > Viridiplantae > Streptophyta > Pinopsida > Pinales > Pinaceae > Pseudotsuga > Pseudotsuga menziesii. The sequence goes on along the minus strand of LPNX010496777.1, from coordinate 589,107 downwards.
AGGTTTGTTATTGTAGTCTTGGATGACATCCTTATCTATTCCAATGGTTGTGGTGGATAAGTTGACTAAGGAAACACACTTCGTTCCAGTAAAGACAACGCACAAAGCAACTAACATTGCAAATATTTACATGAAAGAAGTAGCCAGATTGCATGGTATTCCGAAAGCTATAGTATTAGACAGAGATTCAAAATTTACTTCTAAATTTTGGAAAGGATTATTTGAAGGGTTTCATACAAGTATAAACATGAGTACAACATATCACCCTTAGACAGATGGACAAACATAATGAGTTAACCAAGTAATTGAAGATATGTTAAGGATGTATGTGATGTATCAACCATATAAGTGGGAAGATTATTTACACTTGGTGGAATTTTCTTATAATAATGGATATCATTCCTCTTTGACGACGAGTCCTTTCGAGGCCATGTATGGAAGGAAGTGTAATACTCCCATCAGTTGGGACAAACCAATCGATAGAGTCATTGTTGGACTAGAATTATTAAAGGATATGGAGGATCAAATTGTTAACATAAAGCAGGATCTAAAGGTAGCTCAAGATAGGCAGAAAAGTTATGCAGATCAGAACATGATTGAAAGACAGTTTCAAGTTGGGGATCACACGTTTTTGAAATTTAGACCCAAGAAGAGTTATTTTCTTATATTCATATATATGTGTGTGTGTGTGTGTGTGTCTGTGTGAACATGGTACTAATCATGTGATTGAATAGATTATGATCGAGGTGGAATTGGACTCGGGATTTTCTGGTACAACCTATTGCCATTTTGGGCAGCAAGGTCAAGCTATTCTAGAATTGAGAAATCAGGCAGGTAAAGGACCAATGGACCCATTACAGTGCTCAGGATTCCACTTGGGAGCTGGAGGATACCATAAGGGAAGCATACCCTAATCTATTTTGAAATTTTGTGTCATTTATGTGATATGCATCGAGGATGATGCATTGTTTAAGGGGGAGGGAGATGTAATACCCTAGTTGTTAAGCCCCAAACTTATGATCCTTCATGTGAGTTATGTTCTCTTGCATTATGAACTTATGATATTTTATATTATTGTGGAATTTTTCTCCCTTTCATGATTAATTTAATTAAGGACTTATTTTTAATGTTTGATGACATGCCTTTGTACTTTGGATCTATTGTTAATGTTAATGTTATTACTAGAATCTCTACTATCTTTGAATGTTGTTAATGATTGATTCAATAAACAACTAGATCAACAAAGAAAACTAAATGAGTATGGGGGACCATGGATTCCACAAAGTTAGGGGGAATGGGGACATCCCTAGCAACTTATAACTTATTGTTGACTTAAATTTGTCCATCCCAATTCATATTTGCACCTTACTGAGATTAATAATGTTGGTCACCTAAACCTTGTACAACGAACTCTATTCTCAATAATTATGGACTATCGAGTTAATATTGCATATTGTGCACACCTTAGTGGGTCCCTATTACCTAGGGAACCCTCCTTGAGAAAATATTCCCTCACATTTATGTGTTTATGGTCATTTATGATCCCTTTTTGTATTTTTTAGGTGATGTAAGCTATTTTCTAGCTTCCACTCTTACACCTTCCATTGATGGGCCTATTTTTGTGCTTCCATGATATTTATGACCATATAGGATGCCTTCTCTCACCTATTTCAACCACCTTGATGTTTTGTAACCCCCTTTATGCATTAGTGTGCCTCCATGTGCTCTTCATGGCTCCACTCCTTAGTTTTTGGGTAACTCCTCCTCATGGTGCTAATTCGGGAAAGGGAATATTTTCACTAAACCATAATTCCACTAATTCAAGTTAATTATCCATGATGAAGCTTAAACCTTACCTCTCTCTAATTTGGGTTGATGACTTTGGGTTAGATTTGTCCTCCTTAAGCTATAAATTCATATGCCATATCCTTCTGAAAGTTAATCTTGAGCTTTGGAATGTTGATATTATTGAGAGTATGTTGAGACTTAGAGTGAGTCTATTTGTTTCCCTTTGCTTGCATTCTATCAATCTACTAGTCCAGGTTCTCACACAGAAATCCAGGAAATGGGAGTGGCGAGCTAGGTTACATACCATAGAAAGTGGAGACAGACATGAAACTAGTAGTGGGAAGCATTGTATTTCTCAGTAGATGTAGTTTCGAGAGTATTGAGACTAATTAAGCCTCTACTCGTGGATCCATTGTCTCAGTTCGGGGGTGACCTGTTGAAGCAAGGAAGGCTTAACGGTGTCTACGACTAGGAGGAAAGTTGTCATGCTGTAGCCGGTTGCCCATATTTTGAGATAAGTATTTTTGTTATGTTATCTTTTCATTACATTACTGTATTTGGTATATGTGAAATGATGGTTGATTGGTTGTTTGAGTGTTCATGTATTGAATGTCAGGATCTGCATGGAGAAAAGATGAATATCATATAATATGGAATTGAGTTTCTCTTCTCGTTACCTCCTTTCTATTCTTCTTCCTCTTAATAAAAAATTGTAATTTTGGCTCTGTTGTATTGAGCGGCATCAATTTGTCACAGTGGTCTAGGAACTAAAATCACAGTCTCACAAAGAATACAGACAAATATGCATAAAATTGGCAAAATGGTGATGCAATGGAAGTAGCATATTTGTATAATCAAATGAATAATACAATACAATGATCATGCAAGATGCATGAATTCCAAGAAAAATTGAATTCCCAAGGAGTTCATTCGAATTGAATGAATGGGTGTAGCTTAACTGACTGTAATCCATAATAAACACACTAGTTAACCAATTGATCAAGTACCGATTGACTCAACTAAGTCCTAACTGAATTCAAAGTGAAATGAATGACTGATTCTAACTGAAACTAGCTTAGACACATGTCACTGCATGCCAACCAACAAGTGGTAGCACATCGTTAACTCCAATGAACCCCGATGAGGTTAACTGAAGTCAAAGTGGCCATCAGAGGTGGTTGTAGGCACCCCTGTTGACTCCAGTTCATTAAATATTAATAAAATAATCAATATAATGAATGGAGGTGCCTTCACCACTTAGATTAACTGATTGTAATCGTTAGTTAGCAATTAGGTGCATTTATGACACTCAAATCACTCCCGGAGTGCTCCAGTTACCCTCCCCAAATGAAGGAAAAGGCTTAGCTGACCTCCTTGACTGAAGGTAGGCATGGGGGCGCTCATGCTAATGTCATACAGTGCTCCTCTAATGCTAATTAGGTCAATAAAACTTAGGGTAGTGGTTTAACAAGGCCAAATTGACCAAATTAAGTGTGCATGGTGGGTAAATGTCTCCAACACCCCCTCTTAAGCTATACTCAGAGGAGTAGAAACATAAAGTGCATGAAATGATAGGGCCCCAATAAACAAGGCCATAGTTCACCCTGTACAATAAAGTAACTGCTTAATATAACCAAGGAAACGAGAAAAACCTCATGGGAAAAATACCCCCCCCTCAAACTAAGCAGTAAATCAAGAATTGGTTCTTCTATGCAACAACATCCTAAGACTGTGCATGTGAACCTATGAACCCAAACTAAATGAATATTTCTTGAGGAATATTCCTCTTTGGAAGAAGAATAATGTGCTCAAATGAATCAGGAACATAGATAGTTGCAGGATTAAAATTGGACCCATGTAGAGCAACTGAGATCAACTGATAAGAGAGAAAAAGTGCTTGAGGATTCGAACCATGTGTGGAACACTCAAGAAACTGATATGTTGCAGCCTTGAACAAAAAACCATGAGTGGTAAAATCATCCTCAACTCTTAGGAGCAAGTGTCCAAGTGGATGCAGAATGTCTTCCTCTTTACTAGTTCTATGAGGAGATGAGCATGTGGCCAAAGGTAGAGAAGCCCTGGGACTGTGCAGAGTGAATGATTGAGCTCTATAATCTGATATAACTTCATAAATAGCTAATGATTCAAAAAATAAAATATCAGCAACCTCATAAGAGGAAACTAACACCAAATCCTCAGCAACGAATTTGAAGAAGAATTGCGGTACTTGATTTTTCGCACTGAAAATGGTGAGAGCAGCTTCGAGCAGTACTGAAAGATCTTGGGTTTTAAAATTTGAACCAAATAATATCATATCAGAAAGTAAATCAAAATAAAATAGGTTCAGAAAATATCCGAAACTGTGAAATGAAATCAAATCCCCAGCAACAGTTTCGAAGGAGACTTGTAGTACTTGTTTCTTCACATCGTTGATGAGAACAGCTTATACAAGCAGTACTGAAGGTTTATGAACATGAAATTTTGAACAAATAAATATCAGATCAGATCCAAACAAGATCATATAAGATGAAATAAGGTTCATATCAGATCCAAATAAGATCATATAAGATGAAATAAGGTTCATATCAGATCCAAAATTATGGCCAACCGAGACAGTGGATGCACAGCTGTCTTTTTCTTCAAAATTCTGAATTTTGGTGCATGCAATCCTGCGGGAATTCGCTGGAAGATCTAGATCATGGGGAGTGAATTGATCACTCTTGTAATCTGATATGTTTTGCAAAATATCCAAGGTATTACATATTTTCACACCAACAACAACATTAGAGGGAGGAAAATCAAATTTCTCTTCACTTTTGGAAGCAATTACTCTCAAATTTTGCACATAATTCAAAGGAAAATCACTAGTGAATGTTTGCATGGAAGTGTAGCAGTGTTTTTCTTCAATATAATAGACTAAAATGTCTTCTTATGTTTCATCCATACGAGGAGATGAAATATCGAAGATCTCACAAACTTCCAGAGCATCAGGAGAAGGAGTCACTGTAAGGAGACTTTCTTCAATTCAAAATGACTGTGTAGAAGATTCTGCTTCTTCTTCATCTTGAACAACTTCATCAGAGAGAGTGGAGGTCGATAATTTTGAGTAAAGAACTCTTGTGGTGCTGGATGTGATATCCAAAGTGCTAATATGATCCTCATCGTGCTTACCAAAGGTTCTGTCCAATTTTGTCCAGAGAGCCTTTGGCTATTTAGCATAGCCAATAAGGTAGTGCAAGCTAGGAGAAAGGGCTAGACATATTGCTCCAAAATATCTATCAACGTCATTTAGCAAGTCATTCTCATTGTCATAAGACTCTTTTCCAAGTCCAATAGATACCTCATAGAGACCTCATCTCTTCAGAGATGCAATAACCTTCAACTTCCATTCTTAATAGCTTGTGAATGGGGTGAGAAGAGGGACTGATGAGTCCATTCAAAGTTGTACCCACTAAAACCTGCAAATCAAAACAAAAGGGGCACCGTAAGGTCATACAACCTACACATTTTAGGCTTTGATCACACCCAGCATAATTGATCAAGCAAGCTTGATCAATAATTCCTTAACTTGGGGTCTTAAGTGGTAAAACTTCGGCTTCTGGTTCAGTGCTGGAATTTAAGCTTTTGCTCAATTTTTCATGAAATATCCATCGAAAACCATGTTTTTGAGAGAATGAGCTTCATCCCACTGTGAGCTCTGATACCATATTAATTTTTCATAGTGGTCTAGGAACTGAAAACACAGTCTCACAAAGAATACAGACAAATATGCATAAAATTGGCAAAATGGTGCTGCAATGGAAGTAGCAGCTCTGTATAATCAAATTAATAATGAATAATACAATACAATGATCATGAAAGATGCATGAATGCCGAGACAAATTGATTTCCCAAGGATTTTATTCGAATTGAATGAATGGGTGTAGATTTACTGACTGTAAGCCACAGTAAACACACTAGTTAACCAACTGATCAAGTGTCAATTGACTCAATTGAGTCCTAACTGAAGTCAAAGTGCAATGAATGATTGATTCTAACTGAAATTATCTTAGTTACATGTCACTGCATTCCAACCAACAAGTGGTAGTGCATCATTAACTCCAATGAACCCCGATGAGGTTAACTGAAGTCAAACTGGCCATCAGAGGTGGTTGGAGGTGCCCCTGTTGACTTCAGTTCATTAAATATTAATAAAATAATCAATATAATGAATTTAGGTGCCCTCTCCACTTAGCTTAACTAATTGTAACCATCAATTAGCAATTAGGTGCATTTATGACACTCAGATCACTCCCGGAGTGCTCCAGTTAGCCTCCCCAAATGAAGGAGAAGGCTTAGTTGACCTCCTTGACTAAAGGTAGGCATGGGTGTGCTCATGTTGATGTCATACAGTGCTCCTCTAATGCCAATTAAGTCAATAAAACTTAGGATAGTGGCTTAACAAGGCCGAATTGACCAAATTAAGTGTGCATGGTGGGTAAATGTCTCCAACAAGAGGAGCGAAACCATATGATCTGTTTCGACAATATATGCTAATTTATGTGTTATGAGACCTATTGCATTGCATCTAAAGCAACGTTTCCAGTGCACAACATCTTTTGTTTCATTGAAAAATCTTTCAGGATGAATAAGATATGTTTGTTTTCGTCCGACAGTTTTTCGGTGCCAAGATGAGCGCACCTGTCATTTGATTGTAAATCATTTGTTTGCATATTTGTTCTTATTTGCAGATTTGAGGATGAGTGATTTATTCTATATGTAAAATCAATCGATGGTTGGAGGGTGGCATCCATACGATCTTATTTTTATTAGTGAGAGATGATTGTAGGGGACAATAATCGGGAGCTGATTTTGAGGGCTGAAATTTCAGCCAGTGTTCCTTGTTTGCTATGGTTTTGGTGTGGTTATAGATTGTAGCCTATGGATGTTACATGATTTGTGGTTTTTCTTACTCTTTATCCTCACTAACAACACACACGTACCAACACCGAAAAAGTAAGTTAATTTGCAAATAATCAATGGCATCAATACTTGATTATTTATAAACTATGCTATCAAACAAACCAAAAATACATAAATTAGTTATTCACACTGAATATGATGTTTATCATGTGCTATTGATGTTCTTGTTTCAATTACGACCTTTGGATTGTACTTAGGAAATTATTATTTGAGTATCACAATTAATTATTTAATTAGGTGGCGTAATTAAATAATTAAGTGTCACAACTTTAGTTAGAATTCAATCTCTAGAATTATAATTTTTAATTTATTTGGTGAATGGTTGGTCAGATCAATAGTAATTTATCTATATCCATTGTTCCTAAACTTAAGTCAGTCTTAATTTTAGCACCTTTGGCCTTATCTCATGGTTTAGGGACATCACACTACTTCATCCACATTGACCACTTTTTCCTGTAAGGACGAGTAAAAGATCAGAAAATAATTTTAGAATGATACAATGATATAATTTGAGTTATGTCAATTCACTACAAGGTTTTTCACTATGATACAATGATTTAATTAAGATCGTTGAACAATTAATTATTTACATTTTTATTTAAAGTCATAGAATTTATCAAAGAAAATTTTCCATCATTTACATGTCCATCTTAATAAATCAACTTTTAACTAGAGATATTACAATCACAACTTTTTGCCCAAATCGTAATCACACAACAACCACTTAATCAAATTGCCAATAAATATCTAATTCTAAAATGTTATCTTCTCGACATTATCAAATGCAAAAATAGCTGTTACAATTCTTACATATTGGAAAGCCCCTATTTCATAACCACCTATAGACTTCCAAATAAGTTTATGTGAAGTTCACTTTGAGAGAACAAGTTGAAAAATTGGAGCGTTCACAATAGACAATATCTTTGTCTATTTTGAAATGATTTATAAATCTAAGACACCATTTTGTTTGCTTTTGTAAAAAACATTAGCATGTGTTTTAATCGCATGAAAATTACTTTTTATATCATGGTCATTTTGTCATAAATATTTATGAAACCATTTTTATATCATGTGTGTTTTGTTGTAAATATTTATAAAAATACTATAGGTTGGGATGAATAGTGAAAGTTTTGTGTTGGTGTAAATGATGGAAGTTGATATTCTTTAACTACATTCTTTAAAGTAGTTCAAATTAAGAATGCAGCTCATTGCTTTTTTAAAGTGTTTCCAAAATCTTTTGACTATTTCATTCCAATATACAAGACCTCATTTAGCTTCTATCACTTTTGGTTGATTTTATATATAAATAGTCTTGATCTTTTCTTTGTTTATTTCATGTATTATAGCATTAAACTAAAAATAGTAGCTTTTAATGTTTTAATATTTTATGTAATAATATGAAATTTTTCTACTCAATTAATGTAACTAAAAACATTTTATGTGAAAATTTATTTATCTTCTTTGGTTTCTTCATATATTCTGAAAGCATAATCAATTAACTTTGTGACCATTCCTTTTTGTTGATCAATAATAATATACATATTTTCAAGGAATCCAATTCTTTCTTAATATTTCTTCATATTCCTCTCTTAACTAAAGCTTTGTCCAAAGTAGTGTGTCATTTCCAAATTAGCTAAATACAAGGATGCCAATTCGGTTTTGCATGTACCCAAAACATTTATTTATGTTGTAGACATCAAGGTATTATCCAAATCGAGTTTTATTTTCCTAAATTTGCTTGACATTCTTCATTTTGCTTTTGTTATATGCCAAACACTCAATATTAGCACCATTATTTGCCACAACTACATTTGTGGTTGAAGCTAATGTTTTTAACATCAACTAAATGTTGCTTAAAATATGTGTAACATTACTTAAATCTTGAGAAGTTAATGTTGAAAAAAATAATTCGATGTTAAATAACTCATGGTATTTTTTCTGCACAAGATATCTTACATAAAATGATGATGACATAAAATTGTTGTATAACATCACTTGAATGACATTCAATTAAGATCCCATCATTCCTACCTCGACATATTTAAGTGACATTATTGTTTATTATCCATGTTTTAGTTACATGTTTAACAAATTTGTTTTAATGCCATATAAGAAAATGAGTATTTCCTAAGCAATGCATAAGATACACGAGGATTCTAGCCATGTGACCTGGAAATGACATATTTGAGAATAAATCAATATGTTATTCATCCAAAAGATGTAAAATAAGTGGCGTTGAGTGTTTCTTTTGTAAAATAAAAATAAAACACAGACACACAGACACACACACATATGGACCCTTGCAGATTTCCTTTTCAACTTCAATGACCTCTCATCTTCCCATCCTCTCTTGACGACAGAGTTGTTATAATATCTATTTATCTTAAATTTTGCATAAACAATGTGAATAGAATGTTCTTACAATAAAAAGTGCATCGTTCCTCTAGAAAATTGGAAGATGGAGAACATTATGCAACAAAATGTCTAGGAATCAAGGAAATTGAACTTGATGGTGCCAATTCCATTAGGTTTAAGGTTGGATTCATCTACAAATTATATTATACTTTCCATGTTGTAATTTAATTCATCAACGAAGTATTTCATAAAATTCATGTCATATGTAGCACCGGTTCCAAGAAGGCAACTATATCTCCAAGAATCGGAATAAGTATTAAGTATAACTTCATTTACACCGATATTTCAATGTAAAACAATGAAATGAGAAGAATTATGAGCTTTACCTTTTTCTTAAATGTCTTGTTCTAATTCTTTGCAATATTCTCCTATGGAATTCTAGACTCTATTTTCCTCACCTACCTTCCTTCCACAATAAACATAATGAATACCATATCAATTGCTGTGGTTATGTCAACCCTTTTCCTATAAAAGTATTTCTTCCATCACCTCTCTNTTTTCCTCACCTACCTTCCTTCCACAATAAACATAATGAATACCATATCAATTGCTGTGGTTATGTCAACCCTTTTCCTATAAAAGTATTTCTTCCATCCCCTCTCTTACTTACAGATCCGCCACAATAATGATGTGATAGATATTTCCATTTTTCAGCAAGGAATATAGTCTCTTGAGTGGGATGAACATTTTTATTTCCTAAGTAATTTTAAGTTTCTACAATTTTCTATGCAAAATTGTAACAAATTTGAGGGTCTTCAGTTATCCGTTTGCTTGAAGTGATTCAAGATGGTGGGAATATGGGGGTATAAGAGTTGGTCAAGTCCATGAGATAAATGGCTATCTCCTCACTAAAGGCATAAATTTCATGCATAATAGCTTTAATTTCTGATGTTAAATCCATGGGTTTACTATCCTTTAATTATAGGTTACATATCTTCAATGTATAGACACTGACTCATATCACCATAATCTATGACACAAACATAATATCCTGATTCACAACATAAGAATCAAGCAATTGTTTCAACACACACAGTAAATTATGTTTTCCCTCTAAAGCTTCCACGATATTCCTGTCTACCTACTTATTTGTATATAATTCATAACTAACTTCCAGATTCTATCCTTCCTCTGTTGGAATACCCAATAGATTCAACTATATGACCTAACTCCAATTAGAACCCGCAAGCATAAGTGTCAACTCCATCGAGCGAGTTTCCCCAACATGAACCTACTAGTAATCATCACACACCTTAGGGAGCATGTCATAGCACAACCTTCCCATGAGTCCAGGTTGTAGGAATAAATCGTGGGTAATGTCTCCACCCTGCTAATGGAACAAGGGACTATGTCTACATTGACATAGTGACTACGTTGCAACTTTTGTACTCAATTTTTGTTATCGAATAACAAATTTGGGAAGTTGGCTTTTCTCGAAACCTTGCACCTCTCCATACATCATGATAATAACATTGTAATCATACATTACCATAATGATTCATTCACATGCCATTTCTATTTTGGAAATCATTTTGTAGAGGTACTTGCACTTGGTAGGAATCAACTATCCCTTAGCTCTTTTAAAAATGTCGATTAGTCTCATAACAAAATGTCATGCAATCGTCGAGATGTACATACATAATATGTTAAAAATAACAACAACAATATCATCATTTGCACCACATATCTGGCATCATAATCATTTAATTCAACATAACTTAAATCAATATCCACGTACCATTATCTATTGAATTTTCATGTCAGAAATGCAATCAAAACAAGATAATAATTCACAATTTTAACATCACGCACATATATAATCAAAATAGTGTGGGAAAATAACGGTGCATGATCTTTTTGTCCTCCCAGGTAGTAGATGTTGGGCTATACTTGTCTCACTAGACCTTAGCCTGGTCCACCAAATAGTGTCTGAGTTGTCTAACTCTGCGGTCCAATATACTTAATGGTTCGACCATGATGGTCCCCTCCTATCAAAACTTGCGGTTCCTTCCAACTTAGTTTATGAGACTCATCAGTTGCATAATGTCGTAAAACAAATACACAAGCTACATTATGATTTTTATGTAAATGGGGTGGTAACACAAGATGATATGTGACAGTTCCAAATTTCTTTAGAGTTTAAAAGGGTCTTATGAATCGGGGTGATAACTTTGTTCCCTTGCCAAACCCGATGGTACTCTATTTAGGCGTGATTCGTATGAAGATTGAATCTCCCACTTATATTTTTTTCCAACTATGTGTGCATAGGAATAACTCTTTTGCATGTCCCGAGCTTCCTTTTATCGTTGTCTACTCTAAATCACCTTCTCTTCCATCTCCTGAATCAACTCAGGTTCCACAATCACTCGGTCCTCTAACCTTTCCCAACTCAATAATTTCTTGCATGACCTCCCATATAAGGCTTCATAAGGTTGCATACCAATTGAGTTGTGGTAACTCTTGTTGTAAGAAAATTTTACTAAGGGTAAGTTCTTTTCCCATTAGGTCATTTGATCTATAACATGTGGTTGCAACAGTCCTAGTGAGTGGTGATGATCAAATTTTACTTGCTGACATTCGAGGCACCTTATCACGAATTTGACCACATCTCACTTCATTCTTTCCTAAAAAAAGAGTTCCTTCATATCTTCATACATTTTCTTTACTACGGGATGCACACAATAGACTGATCTGCGGGATTCCTTAAGTATAGTTTCTCTAATATCTCCCTCCTAAGGGACATACATTCTCCCTTGATATCGCAACAAACCATCTACTTCCACCTCATACCCTTCAAATTTAGGTTCCACCTGCCTTCGATTTTGGAGTGCGCACAAGACCTTTAGGTACCAACTACCTCAACTAGTTTCCTTGATACTCTCTCCTTCAAATATACCTTTAAAGGTATAAGAGAGAAAATCCTTTGTTTTCAGCTTAGTGCATCGACTAATACATTATCCTTCCCTTTGGTGTACAAAAGCCCAAAATCATACTCACTCACCATTGCCTCTACCTGGAATTTAGGTCCCTTTGAGTGAAGATGCACCTCAAGCTTTGGTGATCTGATTTGAGCTCAAAGCTTTACCTGACAAGGTAATGTATCCAAATGTTTGGGATAACATAACTGCTACTAAATCTAAATCATGGGTAGGGTAATTCTCTTCATGTGGTTTTAACTTTCTTGATGCATAAGCTATTAATCTTCCTTCATGCATTAACACATCACCCAAACCCTTCCTTGAGGCATCTATGAAAACTATGAATTCCTTCTCCATATCGAAAACCCATAGAATCAATGCACTCGTTAGTAATTCTTTCATTTTACTGAATGCAACATTGCATTCTCTGGTCCATTAATATCTGATACCCTTACGATGCAAGGTAGTTATGGGTTTGACTATTTTTGAGAATCCTTCCACATACCTTATATAGTATCTTGTTAATCCCATGAAACTCCTTAGTTTGTGGAAGTAACATCTCACCAACATATCGACATGAGACTCTATTTGTTGACAACTTTCCATCCTCAGACATACAGACATACAAAAGTTGTGAATTGCTTGGTAGTAAAACTGCTTCACATGTACAACCACAAGCATCATCAGACAAGGGATGAAAGTATCCCACACATTAATGATAGTTACATTTGTGGTTAGCACAACTCTATGGGAAATATTCCATTTGAGATCTGCTATGGATTTCAACCCTCAACACCCATTGACTTGATCGGTACATCGACACAATCAAACAACGACTCTTACTGATGAGAAATTGAAAAAGCATTGAAGTTTCAAGACCAAATCTACAACATCCAGAAACGAGAACAATAAATGTTTCAATGAGCTAATATGAAAGCTAAGGCCTGACATGATAAGCATCGTTTTCCTCATTCAATTTAAATTGAGGATGAGGTCTAGTTGTATCTCAAGAAGGAACGATTGACTGGTGCATACGCAAAGCGAAATCCTTTGTGATATGGTCCGTATAGTATCCTTAATAAAATTGGAGAAAACACTTTCCAACTTGACATTTCTTCATGCTTATGTCCGCATCCATGATTTAATGTGGATCCACTTCGACCATACCTTGCACCACTATTGGAACATAATGACTTGTAGACAATAGAACCTAAAGACATCCATACAGACGTTCAAGATCCTCTTCCTTGCAACACCATCATGGGACGATCCATATGCCACACAAGGACGAAAACGAATACCTTGTTTCAGGTGGCTAAATCTAGATAGTTCCCAACATAAGGAAAGTGGTACTTTTCTACTGAACTTACCAACAAGTTTCCTCATCTAAACGAGAAAACAATGTGGACCATTCTTTCTTAAGGAAAGTGGAATGATCCACCCAACAGTTGGCATTGATTGTCGACTTCGACAAGTTCAGTATCGACTTTGACAAGTCTGAACCTTGACACAGCCTTGACAAGTTTATCACCTCAACATGCATCATCGACACCAGCATCTCGACACGAATACGACAGATTGTCCCTCTGTCTTCCAATAATCTGTAACGGTTAAACTTCTGAACCATTCCAACTTCTTTGTAGTTGAATGTAACGGGTAGACACCCAAGCATTCTCAACACTCTATATAAACATGCACACTATTGTAATATACAAGTAGCATATTGAGCATAATACAACAATAATGAAATAACAAAGATTGGTTCGAATTCTTGTATTTTGTCTTTGTATGTATGTTTTTTTGTGTGTAGTGTATTTCCTAGTTTGTTGATACTTAATATACTTCCTCCATAACAGTACTTGATTGATTCATTCGAACTATTGTTTCATGCTCTAGGAACCTGAATCAACTGTTGGAAAAATAGAAGATAAATATAAGGGAATAAATAATAGATGGAATTGGCAAGGTCTATCAAAATAGTCACGATAATAAAGGTGATGCTACGCTAGCTTATCTTTAACTGTGTGGAGGGGTTCAAAGTAATGGAGCATCCTAAGATAAAAAGAGTTAGCTTCTTCTTAACCCACCTTTGAAAAGCAACCCTCCAAAATTAGCATGAAAACCACCGAAACGGATCCACTTGTGCCAACCTTGACCAATTTTTCAATCATCCCTTCACATCTTCATTTATCCTTGATCATGTTGGGAGTCTATAGAGAGAGAGGGAGTCTATATAGAGAGAGATTATTTTTAAGTTCCTATATCATACTTTTAGAGCACTCTTCAGGTTTGGCTTTAGTTCCTCCATCTACGAAGCATTTCAAACCTACTGTCTTAGATATACATAGCTTCTCTGCTGCATGTTGCAGAGAGTTTTATTGTTTTTGGTGAGCGCATTTTTGGAAAATTCTTACACTTTTTTAGGAATAAGCAACCAATCAGTATAATATGAGATACTTACATTACAATTAGAGATCAACGAAAGAAAATCTCTATCAAAGGATGCACCTCCATGCTATAGTAAGCATTCTTTTCAGAAATAATATGAGGAGACTCTTACAAACGCTTACACGTAATTAGTGCTTCCTTTAATCCTGGAATATGTCTCATGAAGTTGTTGACTGCTACATACCTTCATGCCATGCTACAAGATACTCTCAAAGAGCGATTTACTTCCATTGTATCCCTTCTATCAAATTTGAAAATAGCAATTCATCTTCCTTCACCAAAAGCATACATTGTATGTCTTTGACTGCAAAATGGAAGTGTATGCATTAATTTAAGCCAAACACCATCTATTTAAAAGAGTTATTCTTTTCCATGGATTCGCTTGGGATATAAGTATTGACTGCAAAGGTCCCTAATCTCTATTTAAACGTTCTCAAATCTCAACTAACGTTGAGCACGGATCCAGTAAAAGGACTTTTTCCTTATGGCTTAAACGTTCTCAAATCTCTATATTTTTCCTTATGGACTTTTTCCTTATGGGTTAAAGGTCCCTATATTTTTCCTTATGGACTTTTTCCTTATGGCTTAAAGGTCTCTATATTTTTCCTTATGGACTTTTTCCTTGTGGCTTAAAGGTCCCTATATTTTTCCTTATGGCTTAAACGTTCTCAAATCTCAACTAATGTTGAGCACGGATTCAGTAAAAGGACTTTGCTTGGGCTAGAATTATTGACTGTAGTGATCCCTATATGTTTCCTTGTGGCTTAAACCATCTCAAATATGAACTAGTGTTGACCACGGTTCTGCCAAAAGGCGTAAAACAAGGTTTGTTGTTGCTGTAAGTGAATATTGAGACAATATGAATACTAGATGGAAATGCATCTAGGTGTCTACAATAATAATGAGACAATATGTTGTAGAGGAGAAAATATGCTGCTTAGGATTTCTGGTGAATTTACAGCAGATGGCATTGAATTTTTTGGAATTTTGATCATATTATTACAGCCTTTTTATAAATACCATTTGTAATGTTGGCTGAAAAATGAGGCCGTAGCCTATTTTTAATTAAATATAAACCGTTTTTGTTTGAGTTAAAAAATTATAATAATTTTTGTGAAAAAAACTCTAACTCATTGATTAGTTTTTATAATTGGCTTGTAATAAAAACTTCATTATTGAATCTACAACATTAGACAAAAGCTTTTTGGATGAGTAATACAGAAATAAAAACACTTATGGCCTTCAATTTTTTCCCGATATAAGCAATAAAATGAAATTTTCCTATATCAGTATTAAAAGATTTTTTCGGATACCAGCGTTGTTGATTTTCTGGATGTTGTTTTTTCTTTTAAGAAAATAAAACTATTAAACAAAAAATAGATGTGTTAAAGATCTATTACTACCAAGATGAAAAATTTAAATATTGTATGGTTTTCTTTTAAATCATTAGGTTTTAGAAACTGGTCATTTATATTTATTGTCCTGGAAATGAGCCTAAAACAAATAATAGACACTACCCCAACATCTCAAACAATTCCAACTGATTCCATGTTGAGATTATTCAGAGTATTAATAATAACTTGGACTATATTTAATTAGAAATTAGTGACCATGAAGCGGAAGCTGAAGCGTTTCCACTGCCCGAAGCCGAAGCGCTTCCAGAACCTGAAGCTGAAGCGCTTCCACTGCCTGAAGCCGAAGCAGAAGCGTAGGCAGTACTACTACCGGGTCCAGGGGCATTGCAATTCACAGAAGAAGCAGAGGAACCGCTTCTTGAAAGTGATTCCCGAGTGCCAGAACCTGAGCTGGAGACATGGCAACTAGCACTTGCTCCGCCATTACCACTGCCTTGGCTGCGGCTAACACCATGAAAAGAAAGGAAACGCTCTTCATTCAACAATTTTCCATCCCTGCAGTAGACACTGTTGGGAAGACAGAGGGCAAAGAGAACTATAATAAGAAACAGGAATGCCACTGAAGACACACGCGCCATGAGAATATGTCTCAAGGTATTGGATTCTGCAGAGGAAGCACAGATCTAAGGTGTTAGATGCTCCAGAGGAAACACAGAAGCAACTTAAACAATGTGCATTGTTGTAGCCAGAGGAACCTATTTTATAGCCTTCCCATGCTCGCTCTACACAGTACTTTCCAGATTCAGAAATCCTGTTGTCACCTTTGACCACGTAACTTAGTAACAACGTAACTTAATAGTACACAGTATTTCTAAATTCCTCTTCTTCTGGTCACTTTTGACCCTCAAGTTATCTCTGGTTTTTCATGTTTAATTGTAATCACCCGTTATCTATACCTAAGCTATCTAGCAGTTATCTATACCTAAGCTATCTGGTTTTTTAGTTAAATGAATTGTTTCGCTACCTGTTATCAGTGCATCAGCTAAAAGTTTTTCATTTATGAGCTACCACTTATTTTTTATATATTTTTTTTCTATAATTATTTATTTCGAATTTTGAATGACTGCCTGTTATCAATGCATCAGTTACAAGTTATTCATTCATCAGCTACAAGCTATTCATTCATGAGCTATCACTTAATTTTTATATTTTATTTTTATAATTATTTATTTCCAATTTTGAAGGAGTCTCGTAATATCAATCTGGATAGTACACTTGTTCTCTCTTCCTTCAATCTAGAAAAAACATAGATGATGGTCCACCCCAAATTGTAAGATATAAACACCTATAGATGTAATAAGTTTGACCACCTCACTAAATGATAATCATAATTTTTTTTGACTAAATGGATGGTGTTAATGCAATGTATTTAGTTGTTACTAATAGTTATGTATTTGATGGTATTAATGCAATGTACTTGTTGTTTCTAGTTGTGTTTTGCATTTTTGTCATTGTTTTTGTTTGAACAATTAAATCTTTCTTGAAATTGTGAATATTTTATTTTATTTTTAATTCTATATATATTTTTATTCTATAAATGAATTTAGTATCTTAAAAAAACTATGAAACTTTATTGTGCAATTCCAACAACATATATCTAGCCAAAAAACCTATTTTATAGCCTCTCCAAAATCCTGTTGTCACCTTTGACCACTTAACTTTGTAACAACATAACTTAATAGTACACAGTATTTCTAGTTATGAAATTCCTCTTCTGGTCACTTTTGACCCTCAAGTTATCTCTAGTTTTCCATGTTTAATTGTAATCACCCGTTATCTATACCTTAGCTATCTACCTGTTATCTACATTCAAGCTATTTGTTTTTTTCATTAAATGAATTGTTTGTCACTAGGTGAAGTTCACTTGTTTTGTGCCCTCATCATCCTCCTCTCTTTTTTCCTAATAAAAGCATGTATGAGTTTTACTTCCATCACCTATTAACTTACCTAATTTATTTTGTGAATTCGTGAGCTCCTATGCAGATTTGGAAACAGCTTTATGCACCTATGGGGGATTTGACTAGATTTAGTAAGCCTGCTTTTGACTAATTCGAATGGCATCCCAATGAATTCGAATCCCTCATGTAATTATTTATTGTGGCATCCTATGACTTCACAAGGTTGGCTATTGCACACTTATTCAATACAGATTAGTGTTTTGCTCTATATTCAGTCTCCTTTGTGTGTAATTTGCATGTGTAATTGGCAATTTTTGTGAGTGTAATTGTTCTAACACCTGGGTTCAATTTCCACAAATTAATCATGGTGTGGAGCTAAAGGCTAAATACTCGGCATCGATTTAACCTTTTATGTTTCAACGATTAAAAATCATCACCAATGGTATTTTGTGCTATCCGACACATTATAATTTTGGACATCATGTAAATATGCAATTTAATTAAAAACCCACAACTAGCTATGTCAATGCAACAAATAATGAGATGGGGGTATGATTTCCTAATGATAAGTGGGGGAGGAATATTCAAACCTTTGGGCCAATGGAGAAATGTCAAATGTCAAAGGAAGAACCCATCAAAACTGTCAACTACCTTTCTTGTCTTATTCACCCAATCATTTATTACTGCGAGAAATTGGTTGAGTTAGTAATTGCTTGGGATGGGAAAGGTATGGCAGCACACATTCGAATTGGAGAAGCCATCAGTTTTTGGGAAACGATGTAAAAACCAAAAAATGTCTTCCCATTCCAACATGCTTTCACGTTTTCATGTTTTCCTCACCATTTTCCTTCACATTGGGCTCTTGGAGGAAGCTGGAACTTCCTGTGTGTATTCATTAACACTTTTGGTTGTTTACCTCATTTTCCTCAGGCTGGGAAATTGTTTTTGTAATTATCAGTGGCCGAATTTTCTCCCCCACAATTTTGCTACATTTTCCCATTGTTTTCCAAGTTGGAAATCATTTTTTTGGTAATGCCAGCGAGTGGGAGAAGAGACGCACAATTTTTGGGTGTTGTTGAGTCTGTTTTGGCCATGTTAGGGCCATAAACATCTCTGGAAATCAAATTGTTTCTAAAGGGACGTTTTTACCCATCATGGTAATTCGTTTTGTTTTTGAAACCATTTTTCCTTAACCTAGAATTTTGTATTCTGCTGTGTGTGCATATTTTTCTTTGACATGAACTAGTTGGGAGTGGAAATGGGTCTAAACGAGCTTGATAAACCTAGTGTATGAAGGAGGCTAAGAATGTATCAGAAGTCAGATCCATCATGGGGTTAGATGGATACTACAGAAGGTTCATCGAAGGATTCTCAAAGTTAGCTCATCTTATAACATCTTTGCAAAAGAAATGTGTGAAGTGTGATTGGACTTCTAAGTGTGAAGATAATTTTCAAAAAATTAAGGAAATGCTTACCAATGCATTAGTGCTAAAAATTGCGGACCCCGAAGGAAACTTTGTTGTATGCACGGATGCATGCAAGCAAGGTATTTGTGGAGTATTAATGCAGGATGGACATGTGATCAGTTATGAATCTTGGAAGTTGAAGGAACATGAGCAGAACTATGCCACCCATGACTTAGAGCTTACAACTATCATCCATATTTTGAAGATGTGGAGACATTATCTAATGGGTAAAAAGTTTGAGTTGATAACTAACCATGATGGGTTAAAATACTTGTTTGAGTAGCCTAATTTGAATGCAAAACAAAGGAGGTGGATGGAGTTATTATGTGAATGATGACTTTGACATCAAGCATATCAAAGGTAAGGAAAATAAAGTAGCCGATGCACTTAGTAGGAAGATGCACGTAGAAGCTATCCGTACTAGCACATCATATTTGAAGGATAAGATCATTGAAGCTAGTGCTACAGATGAAATTTATCAGCATGTGAAAGAAGGGTTGAAACAACAGAAAATTCCACAAAAATTTGATAAGTATAAGTCTAAAGAAAATGGGATCCTCATGCACAGAGATAGAGTTTATGTACCTAATGTTGGAGATATAAGGAAGATGGTTATGAAGGAAACACATGATGTCCCTTATATCGGGCATTTAGGTTATCAAAAAACATTACCACGGTAAGAAAACAATACTATTGGCCAAGGCTGAAGAGTGATGTTGCAGAATATATAGCTAGGTGCATGGAATGTCAAAAAGTTAAAGTTGAGCATCGACATCTAACAGGATTGTTGCAACCCTTGCCTATACCAGAATGGAAATGGGATGTAGTGACGATGGATTTCATCACAAACCTACCTAAGAGGAGATTGAAAAATGATGTGATCATGGTTGTGGTGGATAAGTTGACTAAGGAAACACACTTCGTTCAAGTAAAGACAACACACAAAGCAGCTAACATTGCAAATATTTACATGAAAGAAGTAGGCAGATTGCATGGTATTCCAAAAGCTATAGTATCAAACAGAGATTCAAAATTTGCTTCTAACTTTTGGAAAGGATTGTTTTGAAGGGTTTGGTACAAGTCTAAACATGAGTACAACATATCACCCTTAGACAGATGGAAAAACATAATGAGTTAACCAAGTAATTGAAGATATGCTAAGGATGTATGTGATGTATCAACCATCTAAGTGGGAAGATTATTTACACTTGGTGGAATTTTCTTATAATAATGGATATCATTCCTCTTTGAAGACGAGTCCTTTCGAGGCCATGTATGGAAGGAAGTGTAATACTCCCATCAGTTGCGATAAACCAATGGATAGATTCATTGTTGGAATAGAATTATTAAAAGATATGGAGGATCAAATTGTTAAGATAGAGCAGAATCTAAAGGTAGCACAAGATAGGCAGAAAAGTTATGCAGATTAGAACATGATTGAAATACAGTTTCAAGTTGGGGATCACGTGTTTTTGAAAGTCAGACCGAGGAAGAGTTCCTTAAACTAGGGAAATTGCTCCAAGCTAGGTTCCAGATATTGTGGACCTTTTGAGGTCTTAGCTAAGATAGGACCCATTTCGTATGAGCTGGCCTTACCCGCTTGCATTAGAGTACCTAATGTGTTTCATGTGTCTTTATTGAAAAAGTATATACATTATACTAACCATGTAATTGATTATAATGTGATCCAGGTAATGAGAGTGCTTTTATTTTATTTTCTTAAATTGATATATGTGTGTGTGTGTGTGTGTGTGTGTGTGTGTGTGTGTGAACATGGCACTAATCATGTGATTGAATATATTATGATCTAGGTAGAATTGGAAGGGGATTTTTTGGTACAACCTATTTCCATTTTGGACAGCAATGTCAAGCTGCTCCGGAATTGAGAAATCGGGCAGGTAAAGGTCCAATGGACCCATTAAAGTGCTAAGGATTCCACTTGGGAACTGGAGGATACCATGAGGGAAGCATACCCTAATTTGTTTTGAAATTTTGTGGCATTTATGTGATATGCATCGAGGATGATGCATTGTTTAAGGGGGAGGGAGATGTAATACCCTAATTGTTAAGCCCCGAACTTATGATCCTTCATGTGACTTATGTTCTCTTGCATTATGAACTTATGATATTTTATATTATTGTGGAATTTGTATCCCTTTCATGATTAATTTAATTAAGGACTTATTATTAATGTTTGATGGCATGCCTTTGTACTTTGGATCTATTATTAATGTTAATGTTATTACTAGAATCTCTACTATCTTTGAATGTTGTTAATGATTGATCCAATAAACAACTGACTCAACAAAGAAAACTAAATGAGTATGGGGGGCGATGGATTCCACAAAGTTAGGGGGAATGGGGACATCCCTAGCACCTTATAACTTATTGTTGACTTAAATTTGTCCATCCCAATTCATATTTGCACCTTACTGATATTAATAATGTTGGTCACCTAAACCTTGTACAACGAACTCTATTCTCAATAATTATGGACTATTGAGTTAATATTGCATATTGTGCACATGTTAGTGGGTCCCTCTTACCTAGGGAACCCTCCTTGAGAAAATATTCCCTCAAATTTATGTGTTTGTGGTCATTTATGATCCCTTTTCGTAGTTTTTAGGGTATGTAAGCTATTTTCTAACCGTTCCACTCTTACACCTTGCATTGATGAGCCTATTTTTGTGCTTCCATGATATTTATGACCCTATAGGATGCCTTCTCTCACCTATTTCGACCTTCTTGATGTTTTGTAACCCCCTTTATGCATTAGTGTGCCTCCATGTGCTCTTCATGGCTCCAATCCTTAGTTTCTGGGTAACTCCTCCTCATGGTGCTAATTTGGGAAAGGGAATATTTTCACTAAACCATCACTCCACTAATTCAAGTTAATTCGCCATGATGAAGCTTAAACCTTACCTCTCACTAATTTGGGTTGGTGCCTTTGGGTTAGAGTTGTCCTCCTTATGCTATAAATTCATATGCCTTATCCTTGTGGAAGTTAATCTTGAGCTTTGGAATGTTGATATTATTGAGAGTGTGTTGAGACTTAGAGTGAGTCTATTTTTTTCCCTTTGCTTCCATTCTATCACTCTACTAGTCCAAGTTCTCACATAGAAATCTAGGAAATGGGAGTGGAAAGCTAGGTTACATACCATAGGCAGTGGAGACAGACATGAATTTAGTAGTAGTGGGAAGCATTGTGTCTCTTGGTAGATGTAGTTTCGAGAGTAGTGAGATTAAATAAGCCTCTACCCGTGGATCCATGGTCTCAGTTCGGGGGTGACCTATTGAAGCAAGGAAGGCTTGACAATGTCTACGACTAGGAGGAAAGTTGTCATGCTGCAGCTAGTTGCCCATATTTTGAGATAAGTATTTCTATTATGTTATATTTTCATTACATTACTTTATTTGGTATATGTGAAATGATGGTTGATTGGTTGTTTGAGTGTTCATGTATTGAATGTCAGGATCTGCATGGAGAAAAGATGAATCTCATATAATATGGAATTGAGTTTCTCTTCTCATTACCTCATTTATATTCTTCTTCCTATTAATAAAAAAAATTGTAATTTTGGCTCTATTGTATTGAGAGGCATCAATTTGTCATAGTGGTCTAGGAACTAAAAACACGGTCTCACAAAGAATATAGACAAATATGCATAAAATTGGAAAAATGGTGCTGCAATGGAAGTAGCAGCTCTGTATAATCAAATGAATAATGAATATACAATTCAATGATCATGCAAGATGCATGAATTCCAAGACAAATTGAATTCCCAAGCAGGTCATTCGAATTAAATGAATGGGTGTAGCTTAACTGATTATAAGCCACAATAAACACACTAGTTAACCAACTGATCAAGTACCGATTGACTCAACTGAGTCCTAACTGAATTCAGAGTGCAATGAATGACTGATTCTAACTAAAAGTAGCTTAGACACATGTCACTGCATGCTAACCAGCAAGCGGTAGCACATTATTAACTCCAATAAACCTCGATGAGGTTAACTGAAGTCAAACTGGCCATCAGAGATGGTTGGAGGCACCACTGTTGACTCCAGCTCATTAAATATTAATAAAATAATCAATATAATGAGTGGAGGTGCCTTCACTACTCAACTTAACTGATTGTAACCATCAGTTAGCAATTAGGTGCATTTATGACACTCAAATCACTCCCGGAGTGCATCAGTTACCCTCCCCAAATGAAGGAGAAGGCTTAGTTGACCTCCTTGATTGAAGGTAGGCATGGGTGTGCTCATACTGATGTCATACAGTGCTCCTTTGACTCCAATTAAGTCAATAAAACTTAGGATAGTGGTTTAACAAGGCCAAATTGACCAAATTAAATGTGCATGGTGGGTGAATGTCTCCAACAACCCCCGTTAAGCTATACTCAGAGTAGTAGAAACATAAAGTGCATGAAATGATAGGGCCCCAAAAAATAAGGCCATAAGTCACCCTATACAATAAAGTAACTTCTTAATATAACCAAGCTAACAGGAAAAACCTCATGGGAAAAATACCCCCCCTCAAACTAAGCAGTAAATCAAGAATTGGTTCTTCTATGCAGCAACATCCTGAGACTGTGCATGTGAAGCTATGAATCCAAACTAAATCAATATTTCTGGAGGAATATTCCTCTTTGGAAGAATAAGAATGTGCTCAAATGAATCAAGAGCATAGACAGCTGCAGGATGAAAATTGGACCCATGTAGAGCAACTGAAATCAACTGATCAGAGAGAAAAAGTGCTTGAGGATTCGAACCATGTGTGGAACACTCAAGAAAATTATATGTTGCAGCCTTGAACAGAAAACCATGAGTGGTAAAATCATCCCCAACTCTTAGGAGCAAGTGTCCAAGTGGATGCAGAATGTCTTCCTCTTTACTAGTTCTGTGAGGAGATGAGCATGTGGCCAAAGGTAGAGAAGCCCTGGGACTGTGGAGAGCGAATGCTCGAGCTCAATAATATGATATAGCTTCATAAATAGCTAATGATTCAAAAAATTAAATATCATAAACCTCATAAGAGGAAACTAACACCAAATCCTCAGCAACAAATTTGAAGAAGAATTGCGGTACTTAATTTTTCGCACCGAAACTGGTGAAAGCAGCTTCGAGCGGTACTGAAAGATCTTGGGTTTTAAAATTTGAACCAAATAATATAATATCATAAAGTAAATCAAATCCAAATAGGTTCACAAAATATCCAAAACTATGAAATGAAATCAAATCCCCAGCAACATTTTCGAAGGAGACTTGCAGTACTTGTTTCTTCACATCATTGATGAGAATAGCTACAAGCAGTACTGAAGGTTTATGAACCTGAAATTTTGAACCAAGAAATATCAGATCAGATCCAAATAAGATCATATAATATGAAATAAGGTTTATATCAGATCCAAAATTATGGTCAACCAAGACAGTGGATGCACAGTTGTCTTTTTCTTCAAAATTCTGAATTTTGGTGCATGCAATCCTACAGGAATTCGCTGGAAGATCTAGATCATGGGGAGCGAATTGATCACTCTTGTAATCTGATATTTTTTGCAAAATATCCAAGTTATTACATATTTTGACACCAGAAGCAATATTAGAGGGATAAAAATCAAATTTCTCTTCACTTTTGGAAGCAATTACTGGCAAATTTTGCACAAAATTCAATGGAAAATCACTAGTGAATGTTTGCATGGAAGTGCAGCAATGTTTTTATTCAATATAATAGATTGAAATGTCTTCTTATGTTTCATCCATATGAGTAGATGAGATCTCGAATATCTCACAAACTTTCGGAGCATTAGGAGAAGGAGTCACTGTAAGGAGACTTTCTTCAATTCGAATTGACTGTGTAGAAGATTTGGCTTCTTCTTCATCTCGAAAAAATTCATCAGAGAGAGTGGAGGTCACGAATTTTGAGTAAAGAACTCTTGTGGTGCAGGATGTGATCTCCAAAGTGCAATTATGATCGTCATTGTGCTTACCAAAGGTTCTGTCCAATTTTTTCCAGAGATCCTTTGGCTATTTAGCAAAATCAATAAGGTAGCGCAAGCTAGGAGAAAGGGCCAGACATATTGCTCCAAAATATTTATCACCTTCATTTAGCCAGTCATTCTCATTGTCATAAGACTCTTTTCCAAGTCCAATAGACACCTCATAGAGACCTCGTCTATTCAGAGATGCAATCATCTTCAGCTTCCATTCTTAATAGCTTGTGAATGGGGTGAGAAGAGGGACTGATGAGTCCATTCAAAGTTGAACCCGTTAAATCCTACAAATCACAACAAAAGGGGCACCGTAAGGTCAGAAAACCTGCACATTTTAGGCTTTCATCACACCCAACATAATTGATCAAGCAAGCTTGATTAATAATTCCTTAACTTGGGGTCTTAAGTGGTAAACCTTCGGCTTTTGGTGCAGTGCAGGAATTTGAGATTTTGCTCAAATTTTCATGAAATATTCGTAAAAACCCATGTTTTTTAGAGAATAATCTTTGTCCCACCATGTGCTCTTATACGATATTAATTTCTCACAGTGTTCTAGGAACTGAAAACACAGTCTCACAAAGAATACATACAAATATGCATAAAATTGGCAAAATGGTGCTGCAATGGAAGTAGCAGCTCTGTATAATCAAATGAATAATGAATAATACAATACAATGATCATGAAAGATGCATGAATGCCAAGACAAATTGACTTCCCAAGGATTTCATTCGAATTGAATGAATGGGTGTAGCTTTACTGACTATAAACCACAGTAAACACACTAGTTAACCAACTGATCAAGTGTCGATTAACTCAACTGAGTCCTAACTGAAGTCAGAGTGCAATGAATGGATGATTCTAACTGAAAGTAGCTCAGTTACATGTCATTGCATGCCAACCAACAAGTGGTAGCGCATCATTAAATCCAATGAACGTCGATGAGGTTAACTGAAGTCAAACTGGCCATCAGAGGTGGTTGGAGGTACCCCTATTGACTCCAGTTCATTAAATATTAATAAAATAATAAATATAATGAATGGAGGTGCCTTCACCACTCAAATTAACTAATTATAACCATCAGTTAGCAATTAGGTGCATTTATGACACTCAGATCACTCCTGGAGTGCTCTAGTTAGCCTCCCCAAATGAAGGAGAAGGCTTAGTTGACCTCCTTGAATGAAGGTAGGCATGGGTGTGCTCATGCTAATGTCATACAGTGCTCCTCTGATGCCAATTAAGTCAATAAAATTTAGGATAGTGGTTTAACAAGGCCAAATTGACCAAATTAAATGTGCATGGTGGGTAAATGTCTCCAACAAGAGGGGCGCAACCATATGATCTGTTTTGACAATCTATGCTAATTTATGTGTTGTAAGACCTATTCCATTGTTTCTAAAGCAACGTTTCCAGTGAACAACACCTTTTTCTTCATTGAAAAAGCTTTCAGGATGAATAAGATATGTTTGTTTTCAGGATGAACAACACTAGACAAAAGCTTTTTGGATGAGTAATATAGAAATAAAAACACTTATGGCCTTCAATTTTTTCCCGATATAATCAGTAAAATAATTTTTTCCTATATCAGTATTAAAAGATTTTTTTGGATACCAGCGTTGTTGATTTTTTGGATGTTGTTTTTTCTTTGCGAAAATAAAACTATTAAATAAAAAATAGATGTGTTAAAGATCTATTACTACCAAGATGAAAAATTTAAATATTGTATGGTTTTCTTTTAAATCATTAGGTTTTAGAAACTGGTCATTTATATTTATTGTCCTGGAAAGGAGCCTAAAACAAATAATAGACACTACCCCAACATCTCAAACAATTCCAACTCATTCCATGTTGAGATTATTCAGAGTATTACTAATAACTTGGACTATATTTAATTAGAAATTAGAAATAGTCATGGAGAATAAAATTTTGTAAATAACCATTCTTGAAAAACAGTGTGGCATGATTATTAAATTGCAGAGATATAGTATGAGATTGTAGTAACAACAAACCAAGTCTAGAGAGACAACAAACTCTTAATGTTATTGGAAATACCGCAACTTGTACGATTTATTAGCAGCAACAGAACGCCAAGACACGATAAAGCTATTATTTGGAATTAGTGACCATGACCACCAGATCCAGATCCAGAAGCAGAAGCTAAAGCGTTTCCATTGCCCAAAGCCGAAGCGCTTCCAGAACCTGAAGCTGAAGCGCTTCCACTACCGGAAGCTGAAGCCGAAGCAGAAGCATTGGCAATACTACTACTGGGTCCAGAGGCATTGCAATTCAGAGAAGCAACAGAGGAACCGCTTCTTGAAAGTGATTCCTGAGTGCCAGAACCTGAGCTGGAGACATGGAAACTAGCACTTGCTCTTCATTCAACAATTTTCCATCCCTGCAGTAGACATTATTGGGAAGATAGAGGGCAAAGAGAACTATAATAAGAAACGGGAATGCCACTGAAGACACACGCGCCATGAGAATATGTCTCAAGGTATTGGATTCTACAGAGGAAGCACAGATCTAAGGTGTTATATGCTCCAGAGGAAACACAGAAGCAACTTAAACAATGTGCATTGTTGTAGCCAGAGAACCTATTTTATAGCCTTCCCATGCTCGCTCTACACAGTACTTTCTAGATTCAGAAATCCTGTTGTCACCTTTGACCACGTAACTTAGTAACAACGTAACTTAATAGTACACAGTATTTCTAAATTCCTCTTCTTCTGGTCACTTTTGACCCTCAAGTTATCTCTGGTTTTTCATGTTTAATTGTAATCATCCGTTATCTATACCTAAGCTATCTAGCTGTTGTCTATACTTAAGCTATCTGGTTTTGTAGTTAAATGAATTGTTTCACTACGTGTTATCAGTGCAGCAGCTAAAAGTTTTTCACTTATGAGTTACCACTTATTTTTTATATATATTTTTTTCTATAATTATTTATTTCAAATTTTGAATGACTACCTGTTATCAATGCATCAGTTACAAGTTATTCATTCATCAGCTACAAGTTATTCATTAATGAGCTATCACTTATTTTTTATATTTTATTTTTATAATTATTTATTTCCAATTTGGAAGGAATGTCGTAATATCAATCTAGATAGTACACTTGTCCTCTCTTCCTTCAATCTAGGAAAAACATAAATGATAGTCCACCCCAAATTGTAAGATATAAACACCTATAGATGTAATAAGTTTGACCACCTCACTAAATGATAATCATAATTTTTTTTTGACTAAATGGATGGTGTTAATGCAATGTATTTATTTGTTGCTAATAATTATGTATTTGAATGTGTTAATGCAATGCACTTGTTGTTTCTAGTTGTGTTATGCATTTTTGTCATTTTTTTTGTTTGAACAATTGAATCTTTCTTGAAATTGTAAATATTTTATTTTATTGTTAATTCTATTTATATTTTTATTCTAGAAATGAATTTAGTATCTTAAAAAAACTATGAAACTTTATTGTGCAATTCCAACAACATATATCTAGCCAAAGAACCTATTTTATAGCCTTCCCAAAATCCTGTTGTCACCTTTGACCAGGTAACTTTGTAACAACGTAACTTAATAGTACACAGTATTTCTAGTTATGAAATTCCTCTTCTGGTCACTTTTGACCCTCAAGTTACTCTAGTTTTTCATGTTTAATTGTAATCACCTTTTATCTACACCTAAGCTATCTATCCATTATCTATATTCAAGCTATTTGTTTTTTTCGTTAAATGAATTGTTTGTCACTAGGTGTTATCAAGGCATCAGCTGCAAGTTATTCATTCAAGAGCTACAACTTATTTTTTTTCTATAATTGTTTATTTCGAATTTTGAACGGCTACGTGTTATCAATGCTACAAGTTATTCATTCATGAGCTACCACTTTTTTTTCTATAATTGTTTGTTTCGAATTTTGAACCCTCTCATAATATCAATCTGAATAGTACACTTGTTCTCTCCTCATGAAAAACATAGATGATAGTCCATGCCAAATTGTAAGATATAAAAAACTATAGATGTAATAAGTTTAACCAAGTCACTAAATGACAATCATAATTTAGGCATTAAAACTTTCCAAACCAATGTCAAGAAGATTTAGGAATCAAGAAATACTGTGTGCTATGAAGTTACGCGGTCAAAGGTGACAACAGGATTTCAGAATCTTGAAAGTACTGTGTAGAGAAAGCATGGGAAGGATATAAAATAGGTTCTTTGGCTACAACAATGCAAATTGTTTAAGTTGCTTGTGTGCTTCCTCTAGAGCATCTAACACCTTAGGTATGTGCTTCCTCTATAGCATCCATACCTAGAGACATATTCCCATGGCACGCATGTCTTCAGTGGCATTCTCGTTTCTTGTTATCGTTCTCTTTTCCCTCTGTCTTGCCAACAATGTCTACTGCAGGGATGGAAAATGTTTAAATGAAGAGTGTTTCCTTTCATGTAATGGTGTTAGCCGCAGCCAAGGCAATGGTAATGGTGGAGCAAGTGCTAGTTTCCATGTCTCCAGCTCAGGTTCTGGCAATCAGAAATCAGTTTCAAGAAGAGGTTCCTCTGCTTCTATGAATTGCAATGCCTCTAGAGCCTGTAATGTCCCTAAAATTTGAAAATTAAAAAAAATATTGTAGGCTAGTTAATTACTACCTATTCTGGACATTAATTCATCTTCTATGGAATATGTCGATCTTTGTTTTCTACACCGAAGTGACGTAACTTGTCCTTACCATTTCTATATGTTTTTACAATGTGGTTACTAATGTAATTATGTAATATGTTTATGTTACTTGAGTTGGTTTAGATGATTGCACCGCTTATTGGTTATTTCTTATCATGCATGTGCATGTGTTTGGTCAGTTATATATTGCTTCCTGGTTATTAGTTATGTTTATTTTTTATGGGAAGTTCTGACATATATTTAACTGTCAAGGGTTAGAGTGGCAGCATTTGGATCCATTATGGGACCACTTGGAGAGGTAACTGGTTCTACTTGCTGTTGCATGGCTTACTTAGTTCATGTTGAACTAATGCAATTTCTGATTCCTTTGTGCAAATTCATTAGATGGAGAAAACTTACTACGACAGCTAAGCTCTGACATGATATATATGCTAGACTATTGTATTCCTTTTGATGACAACAGGACTAGAGTCCTGACCTAACTATTTCTACTGCTACCGATTATGTTAAATATTACGCAGAGTTGGTGCTTATTAGACATGTGTCTATCTGGTTAACATTATTATGGTGGCTTAAGACTTCATAAATTTTATTCCTATGCTTAGTATTTATAACATATGGTTTGGAATGTTTTTATGCCTAAATCTTAACATAGTCAATGAACGGTTTTTTTTTAGGATGTAGGTCTTTGTGTCTTTTTGTGCTGGTTCTTTTCTGTTTTCTAAATAGGTGAGCCAACCAAAAGTTATAGCCGAAGAAAATAGCCTACCTTTTGTGTTAGATTGAGGTTATTCCATTTAAAATTAAATAAAAAATAGAAAAATATAATAGATTTAAATAAAAATTACATATTCAGAATCTACAGACAGAGTTACACAAGTGTGTGAATTTTCGTTAGCAGTGGACAAGCTACCTGAACCTAAAACCAAAGCAGCCAAGTCATCCACCACGTAGGTTGGAAAAAAGGTGCCCATCAAAATTCTAAATTTAAATCATACGTGCATGTAGTTTAAAACGTAATGCGCACGCACTAGAAGCCCGATGACACTTTTAAGTGCGTACACGTTAAACACGTGTGCATGCATATGTTAAGTTAAAACTTTGTTTTGATTTTATTTTCAAGAATTTGCAATGGAATGATGATGATGAACAATGATGATGATGAGGAGGAGGATGATGATGCTGAGGATGATGACTATGATGATGATGATGAGGATTATGATGATGATGATGATGGCGATGCCGACGATGATGAACAGTGATGGTGATGATGATTATGATGATGAGGATGATGATGATCATGATCATGATCATGATGACTATGACTATGATGAGAATGATTATGATGATGATGGTGATGATTACGATGAGGTTGATGACCATGACGATGATGATGAACAATGATGATTACGATGATGATGACTATGATGATGACGATGATGATGACGACGACAACGACGATGACGAAGATGATGATGATTATGATGATGATTACGGTGATGAGGATGATGATGACTATGATGGTGATGATAATGATGATGATGAGGATGAGGATGATGAATATGATGATGATGATGGGGATGAGGATGATGATGATGATGTAGATGAGGAGGATGATGACTATGATGATGAGAATGAGGATGATGATGATGATGATGATGATGATGATGATGATGATGAGGATAATGATGATGATGATGACGATGATGATGATGATGACAACGACAACGATGACAATGATGACGATGACAATGATGATGAACAATGATGGTGATGATGATGAGGATGATGAGAATGATGATGATGACTATGATGATGATGAGGAGGAGGAGGAGGAGGATGATGATGATGACAATGATGACGAGGGTGGTGATGACAATGATGAGGAGGAGGAGGAGGAGGATAATGATGACGACGATGATGACGAACAATGATGATGATGATGATGATGACAATGATGATAGGTTTAGTTGAAACTTTGCTTTAATTTTATTTTCAAACATTTTCAATGGAATGATAATGATGACCATGATCAAGATGATGAACAATGATGATGATGAGGAGGAGGATGATGATAATGATGATGATGAGGATGATGATGATGATGAGGATGAGGATGAGGATGATGATGATGATGATGATGATGATGACGACGACAATGATGATGAACAATGATGGTGATGATGATGATGTTGAGGAAAAATGATGATGATGATGATGATGATAGTTTTAGTTGAAAATTTGCTTTGATTTTATTTTCAAGCATTTTCAATGGAATGATGATGGTGACCATGAATATGATGATGAGGATGATGACAATGGAATGACGATGATGATGAACAATGATGAGGAGGAGGAGGAGTATGACAATGATGATGATGATGATGATGACGATGACCATGACGACGACGATGATGATTATGATGATGACGACGACGACGACGACGATGATGATGACGATGATGACTATGATGACGATGATCATGACGACGATGATGATCATGAATACTATGACTATGATGACGATGCTTACGATGATGAGGATGATGATTACTATGATGGTGATGATGACGACGACAATGATGATGATGAGGATGATGAATATGATGATGAGGATGAGGATGAGGATGAGGATGCGAATGATGATGATGATGAGGATGATGACTATGATGATGATGATAAGGATGAGGATGATGATGATGAGGATGATGACTATGAAGATTACAAGGATGATGATGATGATGATGACAACGATGATGATGAACAATGATGGTTATGATGACGACGATGATGAGGAACAACGATGATAATGAGGATGGGGATGAGGATGATGACAATGATGACAATGATGATGATGCAGATGATGAATATGATGATGAGGATGAGGATGACTATGATGAAGATGATTATGATGAAAGATGAGCCTGAGCTTAGTGCAGAAAGCTGAGCTTAAGCTTAGTGCAGGAGCTCAACCTCCTTTTAGAATGCATTTTTGGCACTTTTTCTAATATGATAGAAAATATATTTCATCTTGAATCTTAATTGATGTTTCTTAGTTAATGCAGAATTTACCCATAAAAGAAATCAATATGACCAAGAAAGTAGGGTTTTTACACCACAAGGTTTCCTTATAAAAATTAATATGACCCTTTAAGAAAGGGTGTTTTCAAAGTAATGGGGGTGATTAAAATACCAATAATGTAGTGGTCGTGACTCGTGAGTTTATTTTCATGTGACGACTGTTCATCGATGTCTGCAAATGTATGGTCCATATAATAGAACATATCATCTAGTACCACAAATATTCAAACAAATGTGTGGCCATCTATGTAATGAGTGTTTATATGTCTATTAAATATTTTGATGATTTTCAAGATTTAGTAATGATATTTCTCCCGTTTTCAAGATTTAGTAATTAGTATTTATAGTAATCCATTTGATACTCCATACAACGTGGCCCCTCCAACATCACATCTATAAAATTTGAAAGATGAAGGATTTCATAGAGTCCACAAAGCTCGATGCTTTCTTCTAATTTCTTGATAGTAGCTATCAATTTCACTTACTCATGGAAGTCACGTCCAATATTTTGACATGTAAGCCCGCACAAGCACTCTCTGCATTTTTCTCAGTACACAATTGGTGACTTATTAACAAAACTTTATCTATCCCGTTATTTATATATAACACACAACCATTCCAAGTTTGATTCGAGGATGATGACAATGATGATGATGAGGATGATGAGTATGATGATGATGATGATGATGATGACTATGATGACTATGATTATGATGATGATGACTATGATGATGATTATGATGGTGATGATGGTTAGTGTTGGAGGCCTCCCTTACCCTCCACTAGCCATAAGTAAGGAGCCTAAGATCTCATAATGGTACCCATGGGCATAAGAAGAAAGTAGTGGTGAATACTATATTGTAAAAATACTCGTACATGTGTGAATAGCAAGAAATTGTTGAAGAACATTAGTCATTAAATGGAATAAACGTGAGTAAGAAAATGTTGTAAATGTTAGGCAGTAGCACACGTTTCTCTTTGTGCGTACGTGTTAGTACGCACACACGCTCTTATACACGTGTGCACACTCATAAATACGCATGCACGCACCTGTTACTAGTTTAAAAAATAGAGATCTAGATTCTCGGGGTTGCTACCAATTTTCACGAGTTTTCTACAACTGTTTGCTCGTTTTGTGCTCCTGAACTTTGCAATTTGTCCCACACTCAATCATCAATTGGACACACTTTGATATATTGGATAGAATATCACTCTTGGAATCTAACAAACATATTCAGTGGTCTTGGAAGTTAGTGGATACATTCAAACTATAAGTTTTTATTTCAAGAAGATATCATTTTGAATAGGTATGGTGAATTGTAAATAATTGTTTTCATTCACAAACTTTCATATCATTTCATTGATTTATGTTTTATCATATGCCTACCACAATATCTCTCTTGTAGACAACAATTAATTTCACAAGAATAATTCCCAACTTCACATCTAAACAAGTCTCATAGTATCCATACAAGATGAAGTATGCAATGTTCACTAATTTACATTTGCACGTGAACATATTTTGATTTCACACAATGATGGCATAGATGAATTTATCTCTTAAGACTCTTCCATTTAAAAAAATTCTTTGAAGTAATCATGGGAGAGGGTCCATATTGAATAGTTCACCAAGTTGTCCATATTCTCTATACAAGATGAAGTATGCAATGTAGACCAATAATCATTTACACATGAATATATTTTGATTTCCCACAAATATGGCATATATGAGGTTCTCTATTGAGACTCTTCAATTTGTATAAAAACCTTGGAAGCAATCATGGGAGAGGGTCCATATTGAATAGTTCATCAACTTGTCCATGCTCTCCTCTTCATGCTAGATTGATCATAACATGCCTTTGAGCTTGATAGGGATGCCTCTACCCCAAATCCTACGATATGAACACCTATAGATGCAATACGTTTGACCATGTCACTAAATGATAATCATAAAAAAAAATTGACTACGTTACTTT
>LPNX010496777.1:506398-548113 GCA_001517045.1 Pseudotsuga menziesii | reverse complement strand
GGTAGTTGTGTATAAAGTAAAAGCTTGACATGCAAATGAATTTATCCTCTCTAATGCTACAAGTGAAATATCTTATAATAGAGAAACACAATGTTAAACATAAACTTTAACTTAATTAATACTATATTTCTTGAAAGTGATCTAAATTTAAGTAAAACCCAAGAGACAACAGGAAGGCAAGGGAAACTTGTCAATTGATCACAAAGGCTATAAGTTAGTAAAAATCAAGAGACAACCTTATGGAAAAGGAAACTTGTCAATTGCATAGCAAGGCTCTAAGTTATATAGGGATTATATGCAGGATTCTATATTGATACATACAATTAAATTTCTATAATTGGCACACCCTTTCAAAAATCACCTTTAGTGTAATACAACATGTAACACCCCGGTTTTGACCTTGTTTGCACTAAATGTATATGATGTATATGTTGTAATTATGTTAGAATAATCAACCCATTGTTAGCTACCTTAAACATTAATTAATCCATTTTTGTGTTTTTTGTCTAGTTTCCATATTCCACTCTATGCAAGTTGTCCTCCACATGTCCTAGATGGTAAAACTTGCTAAAACTGAGTCATGGAGTGCTTGGGAAACCTATTGGAATCAATTCTACTTTATTCCTAAACCTCTGTAAGGCATATCTTCTTTTTCTGCTTTATTGTTGCTTTTAATGAGTTTTAAGGCAATTGGGAAAGTATGACTAGGTGAAGTTGACTTGTTTTTTTCCCTCACCATCATCTTCTCTTTTATCATGATAAAAGCATGTATGAGTTGTCCTGCCGTCACCTATTACCTTTCCTAATTGATTTTGCCAATTCATGAGCTCCTAGGCAGATTTGGAAACTGCTTTATGCACCTATGGGGAATTTGACTAGATTTAGTAAGCCTGCTTTTGACTAATTCGAATGGAATCCCAATGCATTCAAATATGTCATGTAATTATTTATTGTGGCAGCCTATGACTTCACAAGGTTGGATATTGTACACTTATTCAATACAGATTAGTGTTCTGCTCTATATCCAGTCTCCTTTGTGTGTAATTTGCATGTGTAATTGGCAATTTTTGTGAGTGTAATTGTTCTAACACCTAGGTTAAATTTCCACATGGTATCAGAGCCTTTTTAGATTTATTTCTCTCCTTCCATATTGCTATTGCAGGTTCGAAATCATTGACTAGGAGCATTTTGCTGATTGTAGGTACAATTTCTGAGCTGTGGATCAATCTCAGAAGATCATCTTGACTCCATTTAATTTCTTTGAATGGAAAGAAAATATGGATATACTGTTGAGAGAAAAATTCCTCTATAGAGTGACTATGGAAACATAAGCAAATCCCAATGTAGTTGCAGAGAAAATTAAATGGCACAACAGGAGGGATGAGGCCTATGGTCTCCTGTGTCTGGGCATATCTAGAGACCTCTTTTGTTGAGATTGTTGAGCTTTTTGGTAAAATAGATGAGATGAGAGGAAATAAAATAGAGAATTAATTGATCTTCTTGAGTCCCAGCAGCTTCGAATCCTTGCAACTCTATTTTTCCAAGTTTAAAGCCCTTGTTTTGCAGCTAAAACAGTGTGGAATTGAAAAGAAGGAGGAGCAACTGGTTTTGGCCATACTCTTGAAGCTTGGCCTTGACTATTCAGTGTTTGTTTCGACCTTCCATGCCACCAATTTGACCCCTCGATCCTAGAAAATGCCTAAACTTACAAATTTCTATAATTATTTATTTCAAATTTTGAACGACTACCTGTTATCAATGCATCTGTTACAAGTTATTCATTCATCAGCTACAAGTTATTCATTAATAAGCTATCACTTATTTTTTATATTTTATTTTTATAATTATTTTTTTCCAATTTTGACGAAGTCTCGTAATATCAATCTGGATAGTACACTTGTCCTCTCTTCCTTCAATCTAGGAAAAACATAGATGATAGTCCACCCCAAATTGTAAGATATAAACACCTATAGATGTAATAAGTTTGACTACCTCACTAAATGATAATCATAATTTTTTTTTTACTAAATGGATGGTTTTAATGCAATGTATTTAGTTGTTGCTAATGGTTATGTATTTGATGGTGTTAATGCAATGCACTTGTTGTTTCTAGTTATGTTTTGCATTTTTGTCATTGTTTTTGTTTGAACAATTGAATCTTTCTTGAAATTGTGAATATTTTATTTTATTTTTAATTCTATATATATTTTTATTCTATAAATGAATTTAGTAT
Source organism: Pseudotsuga menziesii (assembly GCA_001517045.1). NCBI lineage: Eukaryota > Viridiplantae > Streptophyta > Pinopsida > Pinales > Pinaceae > Pseudotsuga > Pseudotsuga menziesii. The sequence goes on along the minus strand of LPNX010496777.1, from coordinate 545,880 downwards.
CTTAAAAAAACTATGAAACTTTAGTGTGCAATTCCAACAACAAATATCTAGCCAAAGAACCTATTTTATAGCCTTCCCAAAATCCTATTGTCACCTTTTACCAGGTAACTTTGTAACAATGTAACTTAATAGTACAGAGTATTTCTAGTTATGAAATTCTTCTTCTGGGCACTTTTTGACCCTCAAGTTATCTCTAGTTTTCATGTTTAATTGTAATCACCTGTTATCTATACCGAAGCTATCTACCCGTTATCTATATTCAAGCTATTTTTTTTTTCGTTAAATGAATTGTTTGTGACTAGGTGTTAGCAAGGCATCAGCTACAAGTTATTCTTTCATGAGCTACCACTTATGTTTTTATGTATATTTTTTTCTATAATTGTTTGTTTCGAATTTTGAACCCTCTCATAATATCAATCTAAATAGTGCACTTGTTCTTTCCTCATGAAAAACATAGATGATAGTCCACCCCAAATTGTAAGATATAAACAACTATAGATGTAATAAGTTTGACCAAGTCACTAAATGACAATCATAATTTTTATTTTTATTTTACTAAGTCACTTTACAATTTTTAAATTTAAAATTGACAAATTAGATGGTGTTAATGCAATGTATTTAGTTGTTGCTAATAGTTGTGTATTTGATGGTGTGAATGTAATGTACTTGTGTTTTTCATTTTTGTCATTGTTTTTGTTCGAACAATTGAACCTTTCTTGAAATTGTGATTTTTTTTTTAATTTCTAAATATATATTTTTTTATAAATGAATTTAGTATCTTCAAAAAACTATGAAACTTTACCCTCCAATTCCAACAACATATATCTGTAATTACAACAATTTTAATTAAATATAAAAAATCGCAAAATAAACTAATCTAAAACACAAAACCTTTAACTTACAAAAAAAACAAATTTATTAACTTAATAATAGTAAACCAAAACAAATTTGACCACATCACTTAATAAATTTTAAATTAAAATACAACCTACAACCTAAAATGTAAGTTTAAATCATTTATTCAATTTTAGTGGACTTCTTTTTTGTGGTTGATTGATCAAAATCTGACTAAATAAAACAAATTTGATAGCCAATTAAACAAGTGAAATTAGCAATAAAGTTACTTAAACCTGCCTCTTAGAAATGTTTTAATGTAATAGTTTAAAGACCTTTTAATATGGTAGTTGTGTATAAACAAAAAGCTTGTCATGCATATGAATTTATCCTCTCCAATACTACAAGTGAAATACCTTATAATAGAGAAACAAAATGTGAAAGGGAAACTTTAACTTAATTAATACTGTATTTCTTCAAATTGATCTATATTTAAGTAAAAGTTAAGAGACAACACGAAGAAAAAGGATCTAAGTTGTACGTGAAGGAAAATGATCTAAGTTGTATAGGGATTATAAGGAACACTTCTCTAATAAGTCATCCTCTCAACTTCTATAGGTCTCATTATTATGATACACCAAGACTCTAAGTTAGTAAAAGTTACTAAAACTCAAGGGACATCCTTAAGGAAAAAGAAACTTTTCAATTGATAATTACCACATCTTTTGAAAAAAAAGGGCTAGTGGAAGCTAATGCTGGTCGCTTATGACGTGTTCATTGCAATGGACTTCTGGAAAAATATAAATCTGAACGTAAAAAAACAATATTAGAGGTACCTACACAACTTTTTGGAATATGGCGTAAGAATATGAAACATGGACAATTGGATTATCTTCCGGAATATATAACTTTTATTTATGGAAACTAAGTATAAATCCCAAAAAACGAGGTTCTTCTAAGGTTGGTATGTTATTTTTTTCCCAAAAAATAATGAATATGTTTGCATTGGTCTATTTGTTTGGTATGCAAATGGTGGAATTTTGTGAAAAAAATTATATAGAGTTGCAAATAACAGGTGTGCCTAGTGCATCGTTATTTTTCCATATATATATATATATTAAATAAAGGAAGTCAGTGAGGCTCTAAAATGAGAAGGTCGAGCGTTGGTCCACGATATCTTGGTCTTAACATAGTCAATGAATGGTTCTTTTTTAGAATGTAGGTCTTTGTGTCCTTTTGTGCTGGTTCTTTTCTGTTTTCTAAATAGGTGAGCCAACCAAAAGTTATAGCCAAAGAAAATAGCCTACCTTTTATGTTAGATTGAGGTTAGTCCATTTAAAATTAAATAAAAAATAGAAAAAGATAATAGATTTAAATAAAAATTACATATTCAGAATCTACAGACAGAGTTACACAAGTGTGTGAATTTTCGTTAGCAGTGGACAAGCTACCCGAGCCTAAAACCAAAGCAGCCAAGTCATCTACCACGTAGGTTGGAAAAAAGGTTCCCGTCAAAATTCTAAATTTAAATCACGCGTGCATGTAGTTTAAAATGTAATGCGCACACACTAGAAGCGCGATCACACATTTAAGTGCGTACACGTTAAACACGCGTGCATGCATATGTTAAGTTAAAACTTTGTTTTTATTTTATTTTCAAGAATTTGCAATGGAATGATGATGATGAGGAGGAGGATGATGATGTTGAGGATGATGACTATGATGATGATGATGAGGATGATGAGGATGATGAAGATGATGGCGATGCTGACGATGATGAACAATGATGGTGATGATGATTATGATGATGAGGATGATCACGATGACTATGACTATGATGACAATGATTATGATGATGATGATGATGATTACGATGATGAGGATGATGAGGTTGATTACCATGACGATGATGATGAACAATGATGATTATGATGATGATGACTATGATGATGATGATGATGATGACGATGACGATGACGATGACAAATATGATGATGATTATGATGATGATTACGATGATGAGGATGATGATGACTATGATGGTGATGATAATGATGATGATGATGATGAGGATGATGACTATGATGATGATGATGAGGATGAGGATGATGATGATGATAGAGATGAGGAGGAGGATGATGGCTATGATGATGAGAATGAGGATGATGATGATGATGATGATGATGATGATGACGACGATGACGACGATGATGATGATGATGATGACGACGACGATGACGACGATGATGACGATGACGATGATGACAATGATGATGAATAATGATGGTGATGATGATGAGGATGATAAGAATGATGATGATGACTATGATGATGATGATGGTGATGATGATGAGGATGATAAGAATGATGATGATGACAATGATGATGATGATGACAATGATGACAAGGGTGGTGATGACGATGATGAGGAGGAGAAGGAGGAGGATGACGACGACGATGATGAGGAACAATGATGGTGATGATGATGATAATGATGATAGGTTTAGTTGAAACTTTGCTTTGATTTTATTTTCAAACATTTTCAAAGGAATGATAATGATGACCATGACCATCATAATGAACAATGATGAGGAGGAGGAGGAGGAGGATGATAATGATGATGATGAGGATGATGAATAAGATGATGATGAGGATTATGAGGGTGAGGATGATGATGATGATGACGACGACGACGACAACGACAATGATGATGATAGGTTTAGTTGAAAATTTGCTTTGATTTTATTTTCAAGCATTTTCAATGGAATGATGATGGTGACCATGAATATGATGATGAGGATGATGACAATGGAATGATGATGATGATGAACAATGATGAGGAGGAGGAGGATGATGACAATGATGATGATGAGGATGATGACTATGATGAGGAGGAGGAGGAGGAGGAGGATGACGATGAGTACCATGATGACTATGACTACAATGACAATGATTATTATGATGATGATGATGATGATGATGATGATGATGATGACCATGATGATGATGATGATGAACAATGATGATGATGATGATGATGATGACGACGATGATGATGAGGATGATGACGATGATGACTATGATGATGATGATGATGGTGATGATGATGACGACGATGATGATGATAATCATGAATACTATGACTATGATGACAATGCTTACGATGATGAGGATGATGATGACGACAATGATGATGATGAGGATGATCACTATGATGATGATGATAAGGATGAGGATGATGATGATGAGGATGATGACTATGATGATGAGGATGATGATGATGATGATGATGATGATGATGACGACGATGATGATGAACAATGATGGTGATGATGACGACGATGATGAGGAACAACGATGATAATGAGGATGGGGATCAGGATGATGACAATGATGACAATGATGATGATGCATATGATGAATATGAAGATGATGATGAGGATGACTATGATGAATATGATTATGATGAAATTTAAGCCTGAGCTTAGTGCAGAAAGCTGAGCTTAAGCTTAGTGCAAGAGCTCAACCTCCTTTTAGAATGCATTTTTGGCACTTTTTCTAATATGATGGAAAATATACTTCATCTTGAATCTTCATTGATATTTCTTAGTTAATGCAGAATTTACCCATAAAAGAAATCAATATGACCAAGAAAGTAGGGTTTTTACACAACAAGGTTTCCTTATAAAAATTAATATGACCCTTTGAGAAAGGGTGTTTTCAAAGTAATGGGGGTGATTAAAATTCCAATAATGTAGTGGTCGTGACTCATGAGTTGATTTTCATGTGACAACTGTTCATCGATGTCTGCAAATGTATGGTCCATAGAATAAAACATATCATCTAGTACCACAAATATTCAAACAAATGTGTGGCCATCTGTGTAATGAGTGTTTATATGTGTATTAAATATTTCGACGATTTTCAAGATTTAGTAATGATATTTCACCTGTTTTCAAGATTTAGTAATCAATATTTATAGTAATCCATTTGATACTCGATACAACGTGACCCCTCTGACATCACATCTATAAAATTTGAAAGACGGAGGCTTTTGTAGAGTCCACAGAGCTCGATGCTTTCTTCTTTCTTGATAGTAGCTGTCAATTTCACTTACTCATGGAACTCACGTCCAAGATTTTGACATGTAAGCTCGCACAAGCACTCTCTGCATTTTTCTCAGTAAATTATTGGCGACTTATTAAAAAATCTTTATCTATCCCGTTATTTATATATAACCCACAACCATTCCAAGTTTGATTCGAGGATGATGACAATGATGATGATGAGGATGATGAGTATGATGATGATGATGATGATGGCTATGATGACGATGATTATGATGATGATGACTATGATGATGATTATGATGGTGATGATGGTCAGTGTTGGAGGCCTCCCTTACCATCCACTAGCCATAAGTAAGGAGCCTAAGATCTCATAATGGTACCCATGGGCCTAAGAATAAAGTAGTGGTGAATACTATATCGTAAAAGTACTTGTACATGTGTGAATACCAAGAAATTGTTGAAGAACATTAGTCATTAAATGGGATAAACGTGAGTGAGAAAATGCTGTAAATGTTAGGCAGTAGCACATGTTTCTCTTTGCGCGTACGTGTTAGTACACACACGTGCTCTTATACATGTGTGCACGCTCATAAAACCCAAGAGACAACCGGAAGGCAAGGGAAACTTGTCAATTGAACACAAAGGCTATAAGTTAGTAAAACTCAAGAGGCAACCTTACGGAAAAGGAAACTTATCAATTGCATTGCAAGGCTCTAAGTTATATAGGGATTATATGGTAGGATTCTATATGGTAGGATTTTATATGTTAATTTCTTTAATTTTTTTTTATTCAAATTATTTTTAAACTAGGGTATATAAGGAGGATCCAATTTATTTAAAAATAAAGTTGAAAGAAATATAATAAGAAAAATATATTAAAGTCTATGATTAACAAAAAAATAAATTTATAACTAAATGATTTAAAAACTATCAATTAAAAACTAATCTATAAATAAATTTGATATTCACTTAAACAAGTGAAATTAGCAACAAAGTTACTTAAACCCCTCTCTAAGAAATGTTTTAATGTAATAGTTTAAATACATTTTAATATGGTAGTTGTGTATAAAGTAAAAGCTTGACATGGAAATGAATTTATCCTCTCTAATGCTACAAGTGAAATATCTTATAATAGAGAAACACAATGTTAAACATAAACTTTAACATAATTAATACTATATTTCTTGAAAGTGATCTAAATTTAAGTAAAACCCAAGAGACAACCGGAAGGAAAGGGAAACTTGTCAATTGAACACAAAGGCTATAAGTTAGTAAAACTCAAGAGGCAACCTTACAGAAAAGGAAACTTATCAATTGCATTGCAAGGCTCTAAGTTATATAGGGATTATATGGTAGGATTCTATATTGATACATACAATTAAATTCCTATAATTGGCACACCCTTTCAAAAATCACCTTTAGTGTAATACAACATGTAACACCCCGGTTTTGACCTTGTTTGCACTAAATGTATATGATGTATATATTGTAATTATGTTAGAATAATCAACCCGTTGTTAGCTACATTAGACATTAATTAATGCATTTTTGTCTTATTTGCCTAGTTTCCATATTCCACTCTATGCAAGTTGTCCTCCACATGTCCTAGATGGTCAAACTTGCTAAAATTGAGTCATGGAGCACTTGGGAAACCTCTTGGAATCAGTTATGCTTTATTCATGAACCTCTATAATGCATATCTGCTTTTCCTGCTTTATTGCTTCTTTTACTGAGTTTTAAGGCAATTGGGAAAGTATGACTAGGTGAAGTTGACTTGTTTTTTTCCCTCATCATCGTCTTCTCTTTTATCCTAATAAAAGCATGCATGGGTTTTCCTTCCATCACCTATTACCTTTCCTAATTCATTTTTCCACTTCGTGAGCTCCTAGGTAGATTTGGAAACTACTTTATGCACCTATGGGGGATTTGACTAAATTTAGTAAGCCTGCTTCTGACTAATTTGAATGGCATCCAAATGCATTTGAAGATATCATGTAATTATTTATTGTGGCAGCCTATGGATTCACAAGGTTGGATATTGTACACTTATTCAATACATATTAGTGTTCTGCTCTATATTCAGTCTCTTTTGTGTGTAATTTGCATGTGTAATTGGCAATTTTTGTGAGTGTAATTGTTCTAACACCTGGGTTCAATTCACACATGGTATAAGAGCCTTTGTATATCAATTTATATCCTTCCATATTGCTATTTTAGGTTTGAAATCATTGACTAGGAGCATTCTGCTGACTGAATGTACAATTTCTGAGCTCTGGATCAATCTCAGAAGATCATCTTGACTCCATTTAATTTCTTTGAATGGAAATCAAAGATTGAGATATTGTTGAGAGCGAAAGGCCTCTATAGAGTGACTATGGAAATAGAAGCAGAGCCCAATGCAGCTACAGAGAAAATTAAATGGCACAACAGGAGGGATGAGGCCTATAATCTCCTGTGTGTGGGCATATCCAGAGACCTCCTTTGTTGAGTTTGTTGAGATTTTTGGTAAAATAGATGAGATGAGAGGACATCAAATTGAGAATGAATTTATCTCCTTGAGTCCCAGTAGCTTCGAATCCATGCAACTCTACTTTTCCAAGTTTAAAGCCCTTGTTTTGCAGCTAAAACGGTGTGGAATTGAAAAGAAGGAGGAGCAACTGGTTTTGGCCATATTCTCAAAGCTTGGACCTGACTATTCAGTGTTTTTTTTTACCTTCCATGCCACCAAGTTGACAGCTCGAGCCTAGAAAATGCCTAAACTTGTAGAGTTCATGGAATCTCTCACACAAGAACAAGATAAACTAGTGATGATGGGCACCATCAAACCTTCCAAAGACCAAGCTCTGGTTGCTAGAGATTTGAGGGTGGATTCAAAAGGCAAGAAGAAAGCTAAGAAGCCACCTGAGCAAAAGAGAGAAAAGAACAAGTCTCCAAAGGAGCCCCAAGGTTCCAAGAAAAAACCCCAGAAGAAGAAGAACAAAGGAGAAATGAGCAAGTGCACATACTGCAGCAAGGGAAATCAACCTAAAAGCTCCTACATGAAGAAACAAATTGACATGCTGACCCAAATCCTGGAGAAGAATGGCATCTCCCTTCCTGATAGCTCAAAGAAGAGGGAAAGAGGATCAAATTCAGAAGACAGGGAGAGAGTTCATGCATTGGTTGCTGGCACATCAAGCTCACCTAGTTTGATCATTGATTCTAGAGCTTCAAGACATATGGTTTCGACCAAGGAGGCATTCACCTCACTTGACATGTCGAAAGGTCCACCAATAGTACTAGGAGATGACTCTCTCACTGAAATTTTGGGAAAAGGAAGGATTGATCTTGACCATGGTAAGTTCAGAAATGTATTATATGTTCCAGGTCTTGCCTCTAACCTCTTGTCAGTGTATCAGATGAACCACACAGGGTCTCCAAAGAAGGTCATATTCTCCCTTGATGAAGTTGAGATCACAGAGATCTCAAGTGGTAAATTCATTGCAAAATGAGTTTCAAATCACACTTCGAAGGTATACATGTTCTCAAATTTCCTACCCTACTCAAATCCCTCTGCTCTTCTGATTCATGTTAATGAGGCAAGCAAGATTTGGCATGAAATATTTGGCCATCTTAACTATAAGTATATTTCTAATCTTAGTGAAAAACAAATGGTCATAGGGTTACCAAAGATTAAGTTTTCCAAAGGAGTCTGTCAAGGTTGCATCTTAGGAAAACACCCAGAGCATAAATTTGTGAAATCTAGTCATGAGAGAACCTCTACACCTCTTGAATTGATCCAAAGTGATGTTACTGGCCCATTTACTCATATGTCAATGATTTAGGCCAAATATGCATTGACATTCATAGATTACTTTTCCAGGTACTACCGAGTTTACTTCCTGAAGCATAACTATGAATTTTTTGGCGTCTTCAAAGTCTTTAAGGCTTTGGTTGAAAACCAGCCTGGGAGGAAACTCAAGGTCCTCAGATCTGACAATGGTGGTGAGCATGTCAATTCTGAGTTCATTCAATATTGTGTAGATGTAGGTATTCAAATGTAGCATTCTATCCCTTACACACCACAACAAAATGGTGTTGCTGAGAGGAAAAACAGATCACTGAAAGAGATGGCAACCTGCATGATGGAGGCTAAGACTTTGCCAACAAAGTTTGGGGCCGAAGCTATAAACTATGCATGCTATATCCAGAATAGGGTTCCTCATAAACAACTTGATGGTATGACTCCTTTCGAAGCATGGAGTGGGCACAAGCCAGATGTGACCCATTTCAGGATTTTTGGCTCAAGGGCGTGGGCTAGAATTCTAACAAAAAAGAGGAAGGCTTTGCAGCCCCAAAGCCAAGAGTGTCTATTTGTTGGGTACTCTGAAGATTCAAAAGGGTACAACCTGATCAATTTGAGCACAAATAAAGCCTTCATTGAAAGGAGTGTTATGTTCCAAGAAGAGCCTTTAGCAGCAGTTGAAGTTGGAGAATCTTCTTCACCACCAGAACCACTGAATGTAAGTGAAGAGATAAATGAGTTTGCTGATTCTGATATGTCTAATAATGATGATTTAATCGCAGAACCTAAAAATCCTACAAGACCAAAATGGGAAGCAAATACCATTCATGCAGCTGGAGAACTAGCTGGAAATCTTAGTGATTCTAGGAGGACTAGATCTCAATTTGAGAGTGCCCTATGTATGAAAGACCCTTTGTTTGCAAAGAAATGCTATCTGATGGTTGAATCAGACCCATAGACATATGAATATGCAGTGCATGATCCAATATGGAAAACAGCGATGAAAGAAGAATTCAGCTCACTCCAGAAGAACAACACTTGGGAGCTAGTTGATCTTCCCCCAGGGAGGAAGCTAGTTCAATGTAAGTGGGTGTTCAAAACTAGGTTTGCTGCTGCTGGCTCACCTTTGAAATATAAGGAAATAATGGTAGCCATGGGATACTCATAGGTACATGGTATAGACTACAATGAGACCTTTACACCAATGGCAAAGATGGACTCCATCAGGCTAGCCTTATCCATTGTAGCTTCGAAGCAGTGGGAGGTACATCACATGAATGTGAAGTGTGATTTCCTGAATGTAGATCTTACTGAAGATATTTAAATGTCATAGCCTCAAGTTTTTGTTACTAAGGCATCTCTTGTGTGCAGGATAAAGAAATCATTGTATGGGATTAAGCAAGCCCCGAGGGCTTGGTATGCCAAGATTGATGGCTTTCTGCTATCATTGAGTTTTGTTTGATGCAAGTCTGATCCTAATGTTTATTTGAAGCTTATTTATAGTTCTATAATGCTTATTTTCTTGTATGTGGATGACCTTATCATTACAGGAAGCTCAAAGGATGAAATTTCCTCCTTGAAGGATGGAATGAACCATGCATTTTCTATGACTGATTTGGGGTTATTGAGCCAATTCTTGGGTCTTGAGATTGCTCAGACCAAACATGGAATAAAAGTACATCAGTCCAAGTATGCTTTGGATTTGATTAACAATTTCAACATGAAATATTGCAAGCCAAGCAAGACTCCCTTCCTTTAAGTAGTTAAGCTTGAAGAAGCAAGTTCTTCTCCTATGGTAAAATACACTGTATAGGCAACTGATTGGGTGTTTTCTATACCTTACACATACTAGACCTGATATTTATTATGCAGTAAGTGTGGATTCAAGATACATGGATCATCCTCATGAGATCCATTGGAGAGCAGCCAAAAGGATCCTTAACTTTGTTCAGGGAACAAGGACTCATGGGATCTTCTACAAAGCTAAATATGATCTTGATTTGATTGGGTTTACTGACAGTGATTGGGCAGGTGACAACACAAATTGAAAGTCAACATCAGGGTATGTGTTCATTCTTGTTGAAGTACCAATCAATTGGTTAAGCAAGAAACAGAGTGGCATTGAACTCTCATCTACAGAAGCAGAGCACAGAGGAGTTGTAAATGCAGCAACTCAATGTTTATGGTTGCAGGGGTTACTTGGTGAGTGTGGCTTCAAATTAGAATACCCAACTACTATCTATTGTGATAAGCAGAGTACCATTCGAATCTGCAATGATCCAATTCAGAGACAGAGAACCAAACACATTGAGATCCACATGCACTACATCAGACAGCTTGTACATGATGGCACCATTCACCTACTCTTTTGTTCATCTTCAGAACAAGTAGCAGACATCTTCACCAAATTTCTTTGCGAGAAGACTTTCAGCAATCTCAAATCACTGTTGGGGAGTGTTGATCATGCCATGAAGCATGATTGATGACAAGATTTTCAAATTTTGTTTTACTCTCCATGTTTAAGGGAGGATTTTTCCCACTAGGTTTTTGCCTCTTTCCTTGTTTAAATGGACATGCAGTATGTAAAGGGTGACTAATCCTTATTTCTAGGCCCTATAGTTTTCTAATATTTTACTCATAATTCAGACTTAAGGGGGGGTGTTATAATAATCAACCCATAGTTAGCTACCTTAGACATTAATTAATCCAATTTTGTCTTATTTGCCTAGTTTCCATATTCCACTCATGCAAGTTGTCCTCCACATGTCCTAGATGGTCAAACTTGCTAAAACTGAGACATGGAGCACTTGGGAAACCTCTTGGAATCAATTTTTCTTTATTCTTGAACCTCCCTAGCTCATATCTACTTTTTTTGTTTTATTGTCGCTTTTACTGAGTTTTAAGGCAATTGGGAATGTATGACTAGGTGAAGTTGACTTGTTTTTTTCCCTCATCATCCTCCTCTCTTTTTTCCTAATAAAAGAATGTATGATTTGTACTTCCATCACCTATTAGCTTTCCTAATTTATTTTTCCAATTTGTGAGCTCCTAGGTAGATTTGGAAACTGCTTTATGCACCTATGGGGGATTTGACTAGATTTAGTAAGCCTGCTTTTGACTAATTCGAATGGCATCCCAATGCATTCGAATATGTGATGTAATTATTTATTGTGGTAGCCTATGAGTTCACAAGGTTGGCTATTGTACACTTATTCAATACATATTAGTGTTCTTCTCTATATTCAGTGGAATAAATAAAAGAAGGAAAAGAACCAGAGTTGCAGGATTATCCAATACTACAAAATTTTGCAGATATATTTCAAGAACTGCCAAGAATACATCTTAAGAGGGACATTGATTTTTCTATCAACTTATTGCTGGGAACAGTACCTTCATCTAAAGAACCTTATAGAATGAGTAGCTCCTATGTTATTTGTGAAGAAGAATTATGGAACTCTAAGACTTTGCATAGATTATAGACAATTGAACATAGAAACGGTTAAAAAAAAGTACCCCTTACCAAGAATTGATGAATTGTTTGATCAATTGAGAGGAGCCGAGGTGTTTTCAAAAATAGATTTGAGTTCAGGATACCGCCAAATTAGAATTAAGAATGAGAATATCAGTAAGACAACATTCAAAACAAGGTAGGGACACTATGAGTTCACAGTAGTACCTTTTGGTTTAACAAATGCACCTCCAGTATTCATGTGTTTAATGAATGGAGTATTCAGAAAGTAATTAGATAAGTTTGTGATTGTAGTCTTGGATGACATCCTTATCTATTCCAAGACAAATGAAGAGCATGAAGAACATGTAAGACTAGTAATGCAAGTGCTTAGAGAACACCAGTTGTATGCCAAATTAAGCATGTGTTCATTTTATCAGGGAATAATCCACTACCTAAGGCATATCATATTTGAAGAAGGTGTTACAGTAGATCCTGAGAAGATAAGAGCCATTATGGAATGGCCCACACCTAAGAATGTATCAAAAGCCATATCCCTCAAGGGGTTAGATGGATACTACCGAAGGATCATCAAAGGATTCTCGAAGTTGGCTCATCCTATCACATCTTTTCAAAAGAAAGGTGTGAAGTGTGCTTGGACTTCTAAGTGTGAAGATAATTTTCAAAAACTTAAGGAAATGCTTACTTGCGCATTAGTGCTAAAAATTGCGGACCCCAAAGGAAACTTTGTTGAATGCATGGATGCATGCAAGAAAGGAATTAGTGGAGTATTAATGCAGGATGGACATGTGATCAGTTACGAATCTTGGAAGTCAAAGGAACATGAGCAGAACTATTCCTCCCATGACTTAGAGCTTACAACTATCATCCATATATTGAAGATGTGGAGACATTATCTAATGGGTAAAAAGTTTGAGTTGATAACTGACCATGATGGGTTAAAATACTTGTTTGAGTAGCCTAATTTAAAGGAAAAAAAAAGGAGGTGGATGGAGTTATTATGTGAATATGACTTTGACATCAAGCATCTCAAAGGTAAGGAAAATAAAGTAGCCGATGCGCTTAGTAGGAAGATGCATGTAGCAACTATCAGTACTAGCACATCATGTTTGAGGGATAAGATCATTGAATCTAGTGCCATAGATGAAATTTATCAGCAGGTGAAAGAAGGGTTGAAACAACAAAAAATTCCACATAAATTTGATAAGTATAAGTTTAAAGAAAATGGGATACTCATGTGCAGAGATAGAGTTTATGTGCCTAATGTTGGAGATATAAGGAATATGGTTATGAAGGAAACACATGATGTCCCTTATATCAAACATTCAGGTTATCAGAAAACAATAGTAGCAGTAAGAAAACAATACTATTGGCCAGGGATGAAGAGTGATTTTGCAGAATATATAGCTAGGTGCATGGAATGTCAAAAAGTTAAAGTTGAGCATCGACATCTAACGGGGTTGTTGCAACCCTTGCCTATACCAGAATGGAAATGGGATGTAGTGACGATGGATTTCATCACCACGCTACCTAAGAGGAGATTGAAAAATGATGTGATCATGGTTGTGGTGGATAATTTGACTAAGGAAACACACTTCATTCCAATAAAGACAACGCACAAAGCAACTAACATTGCAAATATTTACATGAAAGAAGTAGCCAGATTGCATGGTATTCTGAAAGCTATAGTATTAGACAGAGATCCAAAATTTACTTCTAACTTTTGGAGACGATTGTTAGAAGGTTTTGGTACAAGTCTAAACATGAGTACAACATATCACCCTTAAACAGATGGACAAACATAATGAGTTAATTAAGTAATTTTAGATATGTTAAGGATGTATGTGATGTATCAACCATCTATGTGGGAAGATTATTTACCCCTGATGGAATTTTCTAATAATAATGGATATCATTCCTCTTTGAAGACGAGTCCTTTCGAGGCCATGTATGGAAGGAAGTGTAATACTCCCATCAGTTGGGATAACCCAATGGATAGAGTTATTGTTGGACCAGAATTATTAAAGGATATGGAGGATCAAATTGTTAAGATAAAGCAAAATCTAAAGGTAGCTCAAGATAGGGAGAAAATTTATGTAGATCAAAACATGACTGAAAGACAGTTTCAAGTTGGGGATCACGTGTTTTCGAAAGTTAGACCCAAGAAGAGTTCCTTAAACTAGGGACATTGCTCCAAGCTAGCTTATAGATATTGTGGACCTTTTGAGGTCTTAGCTAAGATAGGACCCATTTATTATGAGCCGTCTCTACCCGCTTGCATTAGAGTACCTAATGTGTTTCATGTGTCTTTATTGAAAAAGTATATACATTATACTAACCATGTAATCGATTAGAATGTGATCCAGGTAATTAGACTGCTTTTATTTTCTTATATTGATATATGTGTGTGTGTGTGTGTGTGAACATGGTACTAATCATGTGATTGAATAGATGATGATCTAGGTGGAATTGGAAGGGGATTTCCAGTACAACCTATTTCCATTTTGGGCAGCAAGGTCAAGCTACTCTGGAATCGAGAAATTGGGCAGGTAAAGGTCCAATGGACCCATTACAGTGCTAAGGATGCCACTTGGGAGATGGAGGATACCATGAGGGAAGCATACCCTAATCTCTTTTTAAATTTTGTGGCATTTATGTGATATGCATCGAGGATGATGCATTGTTTAAGGGGGAGGGAGCTGTAATTACCTAGTTGTTAAGGACTTATTATTAATGTTTGATGACATGCCTCTGTACTTTGGATCTATTATTAATGTTAATGTTATTACTAGAATATCTACTATCTTTGAATGTTGTTAATGATTGATTCAATAAACAACTGGCTCAACAAAGAAAACTAAATGAGTATGGGGGGGCATAGATTCAAAAAAGTTAGGGGAAATGGGGACGTCCCTAGCATCTTATAACTTATTGTTGACTTAAATTTGTCCATCCCAATTCATATTTGCACCTTACTGAGATTAATAATGTTGGTCACCTAAACCTTGTACAACGAACTCTATTGTCAATAATTATGGACTATTGAGTTAATATTACATATTGTGGACATCTTAGTGGGTCCCTCTTTCCTAGGGAACCCTCCTTGAGAAAATATTCCCTCACATTTATGTGTTTATGGTCATTTATGATCCCTTTTCGTAGTTTTTAGGGGATGTAAGCTATTTTCTAGGTTCCACTCTTACAACTTGCATTGATGAGCCTATTTTTGTGCTTCCATGATATTTATGACCCAATAGGATGCCTTCTCTCACCTATTTCGACCTCCTTGATGTTTTGTAACCCCCTTTATGCATTAGTGTGCCTCCATGTGCTCTTCATGGATCCACTCCTTAGTTTTTGGGTAACTCCTCCTCATGGTGCTAATTTAGGAAAGGGAATATTTTCACTAAACCATCACTCCACTAATTCAAGTTAATTATCCATGATGAAGCTTAAACCTTACCTCTCTCTAATTTGGGTTGATTCCTTTGGGTTAGATTTGTCCTCCTTATGCTATAAATTCATATGCCATATCCTTGTGGAAGTTAATCTTGAGCTTTGGAATGTTTCTATTACTAAGAGTGTCTTGAGACTTAGAGTGAGTCTATTTGTTTCCCTTTTCTTCAATTCTATCACTCTACTAGTTCAGGTTCTCACACAGAAATCCAGGAAATGGGAGTGGCGAGCTAGGTTACATACCATAAGCGGTGGAGCTAGGCATGAAAGTAGTAGTGGGAAGCATTGTGTCTCTCGGTAGATGTAATTTCGAGAGTAGTGAGACTAATTAAGCCTCTACCCATGGATCCATGGTCTCAATTCGGGGGTGACCTTTTGAAGCGATGAAGGCTTGACGGTGTCTACGACTAGGAGGAAAGTTGTCATGCTGCAACCAATTGCCCATATTTTGAGATAAGTATTTCTGTTATGTTATCTTTTCATTACATTAATTTATTTGGTATATGTGAAATGATGGTTGATTGATTGTTTGAGTGTTCATGTATTGAATGTCAAGATCTGCATGGAGAAAAGATGAATCTCATAAAATATGGAATTGAGTTTCTCTTCTCGTTACCTCCTTTCTATTCTTCTTCCTCTTAATAAAAAAAATTGTAATTTTGGCTCTATTGTATTGAGAGGCATCAATTTTTCATAGTGGTATAGGAACTGAAAACATAGTCTCACAAAGAATACAGACAAATATGCCTAAATTTGGAAAAATGGCGTTGCAATGGAAGTAGCAACTCTGTATAATCAAATGAATAATGAATAATACAATACAATGATCATGCAAGATGCATGAATTCCAAGACAAATTGAATTCCCAAGGAGGTCATTCGAATTGAATGAATGGGTGTAGCTTAACTGACTGTAAGCCACAGTAAACACACTAGTTAACCAACTGATCAAGTATCGATTGACTCAACTGAGTCCTAACTAAATTCAAAGTGCAATGAATGACTGATTCTAACTGAAATTAGCTTAGACACATGTCACTGCATGCTAACCAATAAGTGGTAGCGCATCATTAACTCCAATGAACCCCGATGAGGTTAACTAAAGTCAAACTGGCCATCGGAGGTTGTTGGAGGCACCCCTGTTGACTCCAGTTCATTAAATATTAATAAAATAATCAATATAATGAATGGAGGTGCCTTCGCCACTCAGCTTAACTGATTGTAACCATCAGTTAGCAATTAGGTGCATTTATGACACTCAAATCACTCCAGGAGTGCTCTAGTTACTCTCCCCAAATGAAGGAGAAGGCTTAGCTGACCTCCTTGAATAAAGGTAGGCATGGGTATGCTCATGCTGATGTCATACAGTGCTCCTATGATGCCAATTAATTCAATAAAACTTAGGGTAGTGGTTTAACAAGGCCAAATTGACCAAATTAAGTGTGCATGGTGGGTAAATGTCTCCAACACCCCCCCTTAAGCTATACTCGGAGGATTAGAAACATAAAGTGCATGAAATGATACGGCCCTGACAACTAAGGCCATAGCTCACCTAGTAAAATAAAGTAACTGCTTAATATAACCAAGGAAACGGGAAAAACCTCATGGGAAAAATACCTTCCGTCAAACTAAGCAGTAAATCAAGAATTGGTTCTTCTATGCAGCAGCATCGTGAGACTGTGCATGTGAACCTCTGAATCCAAAATAAATGAATATTTATGGATGAATCTTCCTTTTTGGAAGAAGAAGAATGTGCTCAAATGAATCAGGAACATAGACAGCTGCAGGATGAAAATTGGACCCATGTAGAGCAACTGAAATCAACTGATAAGTTGATAAAACGTTCTTGAGGATTCTAACCATGTGTGGAACACTCAAGAAACTAATATGTTGCAGCCTTGAACAGAAAACCAAGACTGGTAAAATCATCCCCAACTCTTAGGAGGAAGTGTCCAAGTGGATGCAAAATGTCTTCCTCTTTACTAGTTATGTGAGGATATGAGCATGTGGCCAAAGGTAGAGAAGCCCTGGGACTGTGGAGAGAAAATGCTTGAGTTCCATAATATGATATAGCTTCATAGATAGCTAATGATTCAAAAAATAAAATATCAGCAACCTAATAAGAGGAAACTAACACCAAATCCTCAACAACAAATTTGAAGAAGAATTGTGGTACTTGATTTTTCGCACCGAAATTGGTGATAGCAGCTTCGAGCAGTACTGAAAGATATTGGGTTTTAAAATTTGAACCAAATAATATCATATCAGAAAGTAAATCAAATCCAAATAGGTTCACAATAGATCCAAAACTGTGAAATGAAATCAAATCCCCAACAACAATTTCGAATGAGACTTGCAGTTCTTGTTTCTTCACATCGTTGATGAGAATAGCTACAAGCAGTACTGAAGGTTTATGAACCTGAAATTTTGAACCAAAAAATATCATATCAGATCCAAATAATATCATATAAGATGAAATAAGGTTCATATCAGATCCAAAATTATGGTCAACCGAGACAGTGGATGCACAGTTGTCTTTTTCTTCAAAATTCTGAATTTTGGTGCATGCAATCCTATAGGAATTCGCTGGAAGATATAGATCATGGGGAGAGAATTGATCACTCTTGTAATATGATATTTTTTGCAAAATATCCAAGTTATTACATATTTTCACACCAGCAGCAACATTAGAGGGAGAAAAATCAAATTTCTCTTCACTTTTGGAAGCAATTACTGGAAAATTTTGCCTAGAATTCAAAGGAAAATCACTAGTGAATGTTTGCAAGGAATTGCAGCAGTGTTTTTCTTAAATATAATAGATTCAAATTTCTACTTATGTTTCATCCATATGAGGATATGAGATATATAATATCTCACAAAATTCCAGAGAATCAAGAGAAGGAGTCACTGTAAGGAGACTTTCTTCAATTCGAATTGACTGTGTAGAAGGTTTTGCTTCTTCTTCATCTTGAACAACTTCATCAGAGAGAGTGGAGGTCGATAATTTTGAGTAAAGAACTCTTTTGGTGCTGGATGTGATCTCCAAGGTGCTATTATGGTCCTCATTTTTCTTACGAAAGGTTATGTCCAATTCTTTCCAGAGATCCTTTGGCTATTTAGTAGAATCAATAAGGTAGCACAAGCTAGGAGAAAGGGCCAGAATTATTGCTCCAAAAGATCTATCACCGTCATTTAGCCAGTCATTCTAATTGTCATAAGA
This sequence comes from Pseudotsuga menziesii, assembly GCA_001517045.1. Lineage (NCBI taxonomy): Eukaryota > Viridiplantae > Streptophyta > Pinopsida > Pinales > Pinaceae > Pseudotsuga > Pseudotsuga menziesii. The sequence goes on along the minus strand of LPNX010496777.1, from coordinate 527,048 downwards.
CTCTTTTGCAAGTCCAATAGACACCTCATAGATACCTCGTCTCTTCAGAGATGCAATCATCTTCAACTTCCATTCTTAATATTTTGTGAATGGGGTGAGAAGAGGGACTGATGAGTCCATTCAAAGTTGTACCCATTAAAACCTGCAAATCACAACAAAAGGGGCATCATAAGGTCATAAAACCTGCAAATTTTAGGCTTTCGTCACACCCAGCATAATTGATCAAGCAAGCTTGATCAATAATTCCTTAACTTGGGGTCTTAAGTGGTAAACCTTCGGCTTCTGGTACAGTGCTGGAATTTAAGTTTTTGCTCAATTTTTCATGAAATGTCCATCAAAAACCATGTTTTTGAGAGAATCAGCTTCGTCCCACCGTGAGCTCTGATACCATATTAATTTGTCACAGTGGTCTAGGAACTGAAAACATAGTCTCACAAATAATACAAACAAATATGCATAAAATTGGCAAAATGGTGTTGCAATGAAAGTAGCAGCTCTGTATAATCAAATGAGTAATGAATAATACAATACAATGATCATGCAAGATGCATGAATTCCAAGACAAATTGAATTCCCAAGGATTTCATTCGAAATGAATTAATGGGTGTAGCTTTACTGACTGTAAACCACAGTAAACACACTAGTTAACCAACTAATCAAGTGTCGATTGACTCAACTGAGTCCTAACTGAAATCAGAGTGAAATGAATGACTAATTCTAACTAAAAGTAGCTTAGTTACATGTCACTGCATACCAACCAACAAGTGGTAGTGGATCATTAACTGCAATGAACCCCGATGAGGTTAACTGAAGTCAATCTGGCCATCAGAGGTGGTTGGAGGCGCCCCTGTTGACTCCAATTCATTAAATATTAATAAAATAATCAATATAATGAATGGAGGTGCCTTCACAACTCATCTTAACTAATTGTAACCGTCTGTTAACAATTAGGTGCATTTATGACACTCATATCACTCTCGAAGTGCTCCAGTTAGCCTCTGCAAATGAAGGCAAAGGCTTAGTTGAAACATCTGTCCTAGTCTCATTCAGGGTAAGCCATACAGGTTAACCATTTTCTCTTACATTCATTCATAAGTTATCCAGTATATGGTATAGATCGTTGCAGGGACATGTGTGCAGCTGTAAGGGGGGGAGTTTCAGCTAGAAATCCCTAATCAGTTGTTGGGCCTTTAGATCTCAGCTTTACTCCAAAACATAGGCACCATTCTCATCATCAGCATCATACTCTAGTACCCGGTGATTATCAGATCCGTCTGTGCTCATCCAGAGCAGTTACCAGCTATTTCGGGATCAAGGGGGCGTGAGTAGCTACCTCTCTGGAGCAAGTCACTATCCTGCCTAGAGATCTCAGAAACTTCGCATGTACCAGGAATTCTCTCCGGCATGGGAAGGCTATCAGTCCTGCAAATCGACAGCATCATCAGACACCTCCTTCACTAAAAGAATCACCCTTTTCTAACTTGGGCTCTTGCTGTTGGGGTTTCACTGGAAGCAGAAGATATCTGTCCATATCTTATTCAATTCTCGGTGCTTGCATACTCTCTCAGGAGCAGTCTAGCTAGCTTATCAGTGGTAAGTGTTCATTCTATCCCACAAACCCTAACCCTAATTTTTGCTATAAAATAGGGATTTTTGCATGGCAGTTTGCATGCCTAGTTGTATCAGCATATTTGCTTAGAAATAGAAAATATCGGGATTTGGGATATTACAATGGTATCAGAGCTATCTTCTTGGCCAGTCGTGGGCTTAAGAAATGAAACTTAGATGAATATAGAAGGAGACCCTTTTGTAACCTATTGGAGGAGGAAGAGTAGATACACAGGGGATTTTGAGGATATCCAACTAGAAGATACCAATTCAGATATGGAACAAACAGGTATACAGTCGGATAGGGGAAAAGGAATGGGAGAAGAGGAGGATCGGATGGAGTTTCGTAGCTTGGTCTTTGCATTGCAAGACTTAGCCAAAGGACAAAAATATGTACTCAATGCAATCAACAGATTATCAATGAAACCGGAAACAGGTATCAACAGTACACCTCCCTCACCGGTAGATCGGGGATCTACAAGCAGCAGTGGAAATATAGTGTACACTAACATTTAGAATACTCCACACATATACAGCAGACCTTCTATTAGGCCTACCATGCCTCACTTCTTAGCAGATACAGTAGGGGGCTCGGTCATGCAGGTAGAACCTAGCGAGCCTTTTGGGGCTTATTTACAGGAGTATAGAGACTTAGGGGATGAGTTTCATGCTGCCATGTCTTTTTCATATTTCTACAACATGAAGAGTAGGAACAGGCCTAGGAATTTCAACAAGGGTTTCAATCACAACTATGAGCTGCAGAAGACCTTGGGCAGGTTGACCATCCCAAAGTTTGATGGGACTCGCGGAGGATCAGCGAGGATATGGGTTCAAAATCTGGATACCTATTTCCAACTCAACCCCATGACAAAGACATATGCCATTAAATTGGATACACTTCACCTAGACAGAGAGGCTCATGAGTGGTGGTACCTCGGATTGGTGACATCGGGTCACAACACCATACATTCCTACGGTGAGTTCACTCAGAAGATCATAGAGAGGTTTGATAGGAAAGATCCAACGATACATTTCAGGGAGTTTGCTCAACTCAAACAAACCAGTAGTGCAGAATCGTTCATTTCATAATTTCATAGGATAGCCATTATGGTAACAGATGTGTCAGAGAGTAGATTGACTATGTTATTCACTTAGGCCCTCACAGAGCCACTACGGGATGGGTGAAAGCCTACAAACCCCTCACTCTGCAGGATGCCATTAGCAGAGCAAGAGATCTTCAGGATTCAGTCCCCAAAAACAAATTCCCACTAAAAACCAATTTTCCTGTTAGGGACAAGGACAGGAAACCTTTCCAACAGTATGTGCCCAATAAAACCTGGTTAGATGAGGACACTAGGAAATATTTGAGAAGGAAGAAACTATGCTTCACCTATCAGGAACCATGGGTACCAGGACATAGGTGTGCAGGGAAGGAAAAGTCTCACTACATTGAGGTATATTCAGACAGTGATGAGGACGACTATGAGCAGGAAGCCACAAAATAACTACGGGTAGCTGAGGAGGAATCACACCAAGGTGATACACTAGAGGGATTCATTGCTACATTATCTAGAGTACCAAGATTCCATACTCTCAGGGTCAGGGGAGTAGTATAGGGTCACAGAGTAGGGGTATTGATTGATGGGGGAGCCACCCACAATTTCATTGACTCCGCTTGGGTAGCCAAGAGAGGTATTCAGACCGAGAAGTTCAAAGGATTCACTGTAGCAGTAGCTAGGAACTCCAGCATGGAGTGCAACTACTGGATCCCAAAATTGAATGTCGCCTTAGGTAACTATCAGAGGACAGACTCTTTCTCTGTAGTGGATGTAGTGGATACTCATGTGGTATTGGGTGTTTAGTGGCTTTATTCTATAGGGAAATACACTACAAACTACAGGGCAATGGAAATGGAGTTCCAGGGGCCAGACCACAAACGGGTAGTTTTGAGGGGCATGAACACTTATCCCCCAAAACTGGTCTCATCACAAAGAATGGAGGCAGTACTTTGACAGGATGATATAGAATGGGCTGCAGAATGTTTGGTCACCTTCAAGAAACCCCCAGAGACTAGCACAAAACACCCAAGTGACATTCAAACCTTGCTATAGAAACATGAAAAGGTTTTTTGGGACCTTCCATCAGGTAGACCACCAGACCGAGGTTTTGAACACATCATCAAGCTAGAGGAGGGGACACAAGAAGTCATCACCACTCCTTACAGGCATCCCAAAAGATACAAGGATGAGATTGAGAAAACAATCAAAGAATTATTGGAGCTTAGATATATTCGGCCCAGTTCTAGCCCCTTCGCATCCTCGGTAGTACTGGTCAAAAAGAAGGATGGTACACTGCAAATGTGAATCGATTATTGAGCACTCAACAAAAAGACCATTAAGAACAAGTATCCCATTCCTAGAATTGACGAACTCATGGATGAGCTTCGAGGAGCTCAATACTTCTCCAAGATCGATCTTCACTCGGGGTACCATCAGATCAGGGTAAGGGACCAGGACATCTCGAAAATAGCTTTTCGCTGTCACTATGGTCACTATGATTTTTTGGCCATGCCCTTTGGACTTACCAATGCTCCGGCCACTTTTCAGTCATGCATGAACCACACCTTTAGAGCACAGCTATGTAAGTTTTTGCTTGTACTCTTTGATGACATCCTGATTTATAGCAAAACATGGGAAGAGCATCTGAAACACCTAGATGAAGCATTGAGTATTTTAGAAGAACATTCGCTTTATGCGAAAAATGTCCAAGTGTGAGTTTGGCATGAAGGAAATGTTGTATTTAGGACACATAATCAATGCAAAAGGAGTACAGGTTGATATGGAGAAAATCCGAGCTATCAGAGATTGGCCCGCACCAAAAACAGTTACAGAATTGAGAGGTTTCTTAGGTCTGTGCACTTATTACCGACGGTACGTTAAGGGATTCTCCCAATTTGCAGCACCCCTCACATATCTCACCAAGAAGGGAGCGTTCACTTGGACAGACTTAGCACATAAAACTTTCAAGGAGATGAAGGTTATTATGAGTTCTTGTCCAGTTCTAGCATTACCATACTTCTCACAACCCTTTGTAGTAGAATGTGATTCCTTAGGGGAAGGGTTAGGAGCAGTGTTGATGCAAAACATCACCCTATTGCATTTGAGAGCCGTAAACTGAAGAACTACGAGCGCCATTACTCCATATATGACAAAGAGATGCTAGCCATCTTGCATGCTCTCACAAAATTCAGACAGTACCTGGTGGGCAGTAAGTTCAAAATCAAAACCGATCATAACAGCCTCAAGTATTTCCTGGAGAGAAAGGAACTGAATGAGCGACAACAGAAATGGGTCAGCAAAGTACAAGCCTACGATTTCGAGATCAAGTATGTAAAAGGTAAGAATAATGTAGTAGCTGATGCATTATCCACATGTCCTGCCCCATTATCTCTTAGTAGTATATCCACAGATTGGAGGGAACTTCTCTCAGTAGAATACTCCAAAAATAAATTCGCTTGCGAATTATTGGACAGGAAAATTCAGGATGGCAGGTATAGGATTGTTGATGACATCATCTATTACAAAAATAGGATATACCTCATTCCAGAATCCACATTGACGAAAAAGATCATTCAGGCAGCCCATGATTCTCCTTTATCGGGGCATCAAGGTTTCTTAAAGACCTACAGGCAGATCAGAGAAAGGTTCTCATGGAAGGGCCTCAAGGGGGAAATTATGCAGCATGTCTGGGAATGTAGCATCCGTCAGCAGAACAAGATTGAGAACACCCATCCAACAGGGTTACTCCAGCCACTACCGATTCTAGAACAAAAGTGGGAAAGCATCTCCATGGACTTTATTTCAGGATTGCCCAAGTTCCAAGGGCGAGATTGTTTATATGTAGTAGTTGACAGACTGACCAAGTTTGCACATTTCTTCTCGATATCATCAAACTACTCAGCAGCTCAAGTAGCTAAGTTATTCTTTAGGGAGGTCTTCAGGTTACACGGGTTACCTAAGACCATTGTCAGTGATCGGGATAGCAGATTCACGGGTTCCTTCTGGCAGGAACTGTTCAGACTGGTGGGGACCGAACTGGCTACTAGTACGAGTTATCATCCCCAGAGTGACGGGAAAATGGAAATAGTCAACAATTTGATCGAAGGGTATTTAAGGAACTATGTAGCAGGGCAACAACGAACCTGGATCAAATGGCTACACCTAGGGGAGTATTGCTACAATACTACCTATCACATGTCTATTAATATGACTCATTTTAAGGCATTTTTTTTTAATTTCTTTATATATTTTTATTTTATAAATGAATTTGGTATCTTCAAAACCTATGAAACTTTACTCTGCAATTCCAACAACATATATCTATAATGACAACAATTAGATTTATTAACTTAATAACAATAAACTAAAATAAATTTGAGTACATCACTTAATATATTTTAAATTAAATTACAATCTAAAAAGTAAGTTTAAATCATTCATTCAATTTTTGTGGGCTTCTTTTTTTCGTGGTTGATTGATCAAAATCTAACTAAATAAAATAAATTTGATAGTCATTTAAACAAGTGAAATTAGCAACATAGTTACTTAAACCTACCTCTAAGAATTTTTTTAATGTAATGTAATGTTTTAATGCAATTCCAACAACATATATCTATAATTACAACAATTTTAACTAAATATAAAAAAATTGCAAAATAAACTAATGTAACACACAAAACATTTAACTTTCAGTAAACAAATTTATTAACAATATAGATTTATTAACTTAATAAGAGTAAACTAAAATAAATTTGACCACCTCACTTAATAAATTTTAAATTAAAATGCAATCCAAAAAGTAAGTTTAAATCATTTATTCAATTTTTGTGGGCTTCCTTTTCCTGGTTGATTGATCAAAATCTAACTAAATAAAATAAATTTGATAGTCATTTACTTAAACATGCTTCTAAGAAATGTTTTAATGTAATAGTTTAAAGACTTTTTAATATGGTAATTGTGTATAAAGTAAAATCTTGGCATGCATTTGAATTTATCCTCTCCAATACTATAATTGAAATACTTTAAAATAGAGAAATAAAATATGAAAAGAAAACTTTAACTTAATTAATACTAGATTTCTTCAAATTGATCTAAATTTAAGTACAAGTCAGGATACAACCGGAAGGAAAAAGAATCTAAGTTATATAGTGATATCATTATTGTGATACAAAAAGACTTTAAGTTAGTAAATGTTATTAAAACTCAAGGGAGATCCTTAAGAAAAAAGAAGCTTTCCAATTTATAATTGCCACATCCTTTGAAAAAACATCTTTAGGGTAATAATAGATCCTCTCAACTTCTACAGGTCTCATTAATATGATAACTATCATAATATTAAATCCGCTTTACATATTGAGCAAGTAGGAAAACATTTTCTTAGTTTAACTAGGTAATGCTATATTGTGAATTAAAACTATTAAATGATTTTTTTAAATTAAAACCAAACTTATGTAAATGTTAATACAACATAATTAAGATTTATTGCTAATTCAAGAATTAAAATGTTTAAGTCAATATATATAATAATAATTTTTTTATATAAAATTTTAATATATTTTTTAAATAAAATTTTTAAAAATTAAGTTTTGAATGTTAATTTTTTAATTTTTTTTTTAATTCAATTTATTTTTAAATTAAGGTAAAGGAAGAGGCTCCAATTTATTTTAAGAAAAATTGAAAGAAATATAATAACAAAAATATATTAAAATCTATAAAATTAAATTAACAAAAAATAAATTTATAACTTAATTAATTAAAAAACTCTCATTTAAAAACTAATCTATAAATAAATTTGATATCCATTTTAACAAGTGAAATTAGCAACAAAGTTACTTAAACTTGCCTCTAAGAAATGTTTTAATGTAATAGTTTAGAGACTTTTTAATCTGTAGTTGTGTATAAAGTAAAAGCTTTACATTTAAATGAATTTATCCTCTCTAATATTACAAGTGAAATATCTTATAATATAGAAACAAAATGTGAAAGGAAAACTTTAACATAATTAATACTAGATATCTTGAAAGTGATCTAAATTTAAGTAAAACCCAAGAGACAACCGAAAGGCTCTAAGTCAGTAAAACTCAAGAGACAACCTTATGGAAAAGGAAACTTGTCAATTGCATAGCAAGGCTCTAAGTTATATAGGGATTAAAACTCAAGAGACAACCTTATGGAAAAGGAAACTTGTCAATTGCATAGCAAGGCTCTAAGTTATATAGGGATTACATGGATTACATGGCAGAATTCTATAGGGATACATACAAATAAATTTCTATAATTGGCACACCCTTTCAAAAATCACCTTTAGTGTAATACAACATCCTCTCAACTTCTACATGTCTCATTATTATGATAAACCAAGGCTCTAAGTTAGTAAAAGTTGGTAAAACTAAGGAAAATTAATCTTTCTAATTGCATAGCAAGGCTTTAAGTTATATAGGGATTAAGGAAAATGAATCTTTCCAATTGCATAGCAAAGATTTAAGTTATATAGGGATTAGATGGCAGGATTCTATATCGGTACATACAACTAAATTTCTATAATTGGCACACCCTTACCTTTAATGTAATACAGCATCCTCTCCTCTTCTACATGTCTCATTATTATGATAACATTCGTAATATTATAACCACGACAACTAAATTTCTATAATTGCCACATCTTTTGAAAAAACACCTTTAGTGTAATAAGACATCCTCTCAACTTCAACATGTCTTATTATTATGATAACATTTGTATTAAAGCCACTTTACATATTGAGTAAGTAGGAAAAATTGAACATAGTTATATTAGTGGGCTTCAAGTTTGCTAAGTTTGAGTAGCTAATGCCATATTGTAAATTAAAACTAGTATTAAAAGATTCTTTGTAAATTGAAACCAAACCTCTTTAAATGAAAATACACCATGATTCAGACTTATTGTCAATACCATTAAGGTGGTTAATTTCAAGAATTAAAATGAGTAATTTCTTTTCTTATAAAAATTATATTATATTTTTTAAATAAAATTTTAAAGTTTTAAGTTTTATATGTTAGTTTATTTACAATTCATTTTTTTTTAAAACTAGGTGTAGCATGAAACTACAATTCATAGAAATAAAAGGATATAAATATAATATAAAAAAAACATATTAAATTCTATAAAATCAAATTAACAAAAAAACCTATGTTAAATTTTATAAAAATCGAAATAACAAAAAAATAAAAATAAGAATCAAGAGTTTATTTTTCTCTACAAAATAAGTTTTAATATAATTAATAAAGAATAGTGTTCACATAGTTCCATAGCAATTGGATGGTTTCATTTCAAGTCGACAAGTAAGATGCTGCAGGTTTGAAATATGAGAATAAGCTATTATGTAAATCTATTGAAGTTGATTTACATGATAACTATTGTACCTTATTGTACCTTGCAATCAACTTACTGAAATTTAGGCCACGATTAGGAAACATTACAAACCTTTGAATATGCCACTTATCCTCCATGATTACCCTCCTAAGTTTTTAGACTATCTTCCTATGTTTAATGGAGAAAACCATGCTACAACAAAGGAACACTTGGATGCCTTCCAATGTGTCAAAGACAAATTTCGAATCAATCATGAGGATTTGTTTATATTTTTGCATTTAGATGTTGGGCTTTTGTCTAGGGACAGTGTAAGCTAATGAGAGTCACTTTTGGCATGTTAGATGCAATAGAAAACTGAAAAATCAGCAATTCCTCAACTTAATTGTTTTTTTTTTAGATACTTACATAAAATATCTTGCTTTGAGTGAAAAATATTAAATGTAGGAAATTGAATCACGTTTCCAAATATATAAGGTTTATGTATTGAAATTTTTTATAACTATGTCAAATTTCATTTTTTCTAACAATCACTTTTTTTTCCGCAAATGATAAGGTATATGTTTTTGTGGGTGCATCCTTTGAGGTCCTAAATGATTCTTTCAGGATACAAAACTTTGCAAGCATGTAGAGAACATATAGCACTAGTTCAACGCTATGTTTCAAAAATAAAACTAGTAATTTTTATTTATTTTAATAATTATCTATGTGATCATTCCATGAAAATGGTACGTCTTTTGTGAGTGCAGCCTTTGAACGTCTTAATGAAATAATCATGAAATGGATTTTTAATAGAATGTAGAGGTCTGTGTCTTCTAGTGCACCATATAAATTTTTTTTAACTATTACGAATTAAAAACATTATGGGAATAACACTAACGACATGTATTTTGAGTTAAGGAGTTAGGACACAATAGAAATTGAAAACAAATAGGAAAATATAATATTTTTTAATAAAAATTACATATTTAGAATCTACATAAAAAATGCTATTTATGTTTAAGATTTCGTCCAAAATGACTATGTGTAGCATACTGTAACGAGTGTGTAAACAACAACTTCTTTAGAAAATGGGGGAAATGCCCAATTAGCTATGTTTTATCATGTACCATAGCACAGGTTTGGTATTACTGAAGTAAATTCCAAACCATACACATAGGAATATTGGTGACATGTGAGCAAGTGAATTGGCATGTTTAAATTCAAATTACATTTCGTGCCTTGTATAATTTATAAATGTGTGCGCGTTATATAACTACGAAATGTGAGCATGTTATATAACTATAAAACACGTGTACGTTATATAACTATAAAACACGAGTGCATTATGTAACTATAAGACATCAGCAGTAATTTTTGGTTATATCTTCTTGTATAGGTTCTCTTTGTAGATTATCTTGTTTAGTATAAGGAGATTCCTCTTCCGCATATTCTTCCAATATTTCCATACCTGTCATTAACTCAGAAACAAATTTCTTTGTGTATATCATTCAAAGAAAACAACATCAGCATAATGATTTAAATTTACTGTTCCATATATGCAAGTTGAACTTCATCAAGGCCTAGTGTTTAAACCTTGTGCTCTGATACCACATGTAATGACCCAAAATTTCGTAAAAATTTAAAAATTTTAAAGTGACATAAAATGTCTTAAATCACAGTTTAGTAATTGCCAGCGGTTAGCGGAAAATGAAACAGTTTAACAAAACTTAAGGGTTAGTTTTCAAATAATAGAAAAACTATTACAACTTTAATTTTCATATGCGATAGAAAGAGGACATGCATTTAGTTTTTGCTACCTATGCTGATGATTTACTTTTGTCAAGTAGGTGAGAAACCTTGTTTGAGATCGGGGCTTACTTAGCATTCTACTAACTCAAATGGATTGTTGGTTCTTACAGGTTCAGCAGGTAAATGTATGATCAAGTAGGTGTTTATTTTAAATTATGTCGAGAAAGTACTTCTCTAGAATGTTAAGATGCTAGTATATAAAATGATTATTAAGCTGCAAGTTTCCGATGAGGTAAAGTAAATTTCTTTCATTATTTTCGATCTATCGCAGTATTTATTTTTAATCAATAAAGACCTTTTATCCATGACATAATCAATTTTATTTACAAGAATGAGTTCTTCCAAAGTTTCATCTATTGTAAGATGATTATCTATTATAAATTATAGTACCTAGTCAATTATAGATTTCCACAGTGAGCATAGAGCTCATGATCCTAGTGTATCATTACTTCGACTGTTTCGTGATCTTATTGTTATTTTATGTTTATAAATCAAGTGTACTGCTCTTTAAGTATGAACATATTCTTCTGTTTTTCGTTGGTAAGGTTTACAATGAGTTATTAGCTTCTTATGAGAAACTCTTTCAATAAGGTTAGTCTTTAGTCTTCTTGAAGACTCCTTCATTTATCACCATCAAGTATTTATGTGGAGAAGCTTAGAGCTTTTCCAGTTTATAAAATAACATCCTATCTATATTCTATTTTCCCTTTACTAGCTCTAGCACAACACCAAACTTGTTTCATTTGTTGCAAGTATGAATATCTTCTTGAACAAATAGTTGACAAGCTGTATTCAAAGTCTTTAGATTATAACTATGATACAATTGTTATTGCAAGATTATAATACTATGATTATTTATAATTTATCAATATTAGGCTATAACAAAAATACTAACTTGTAACCTAAGGTAGTTTTACTACCTCTCAACTACTATAATGTTGTCAAAACTCATGGAAATATACATTATAAGTTTTGTTCCTATAATATACTAGTTTCCATGGTATAATAATATCGATGGCATGAATTTCATTATTGGAAATGATATGAACTATTACAATATAGTCAATAGCATGATTTGTATTAATGGCAATGATATGTTTTACAATCAAATGTGCAGCGTTAACATTAGAACTTGACCTACACTTGGTTAGATTTTTGTAAGGGCACGTGGACAAGCCTCCTCCATGCGTTGGTTGACTTAAAACGATTGTAACCCTACTCCTTTGCATTTTTCTCCAAGGGTTTTTCCTCCTCCAAGCTACTCTATGAGTCCTTGTGGCCATGAGAGGCCTGCAACTTCCTTATTATTTTTCACTGTAGCCTGCATTACTGTCCAAAGTGGTTTATGGTTTCATGGTTTTTGTTTTGGTTTCTCTTGTGAGTTAAGGAAAACATAGTGTGAGTGGTTAAAGGATTCTTCATGTGGCTCAAAGCCTATAAATGGTTTTACCCTTGTGTATGTTCGTTCCTTGCCTTGGCATCATGGAACTTGAGACTGTCTCTTTGTTGTCTTTGTCACAGAATTGGCTTAAGGGTTTTCTTGCTTCTCATTTTAGTGCATTCAAGCTGGGTGTTTGTTTCTTCTCGGCTCCAATTTCTTCTTTATTTATAGGTATACACTTTTACTCTACTCGAATTCATTTTGTCAAAAGATTTACTAAGTTAGGGTTTTAATAATTTATGAATAGAGTTTTAAATATTGTTTGGATTATGTTCTTGAAGGCTCCTACTGAAAGCTCCAGGATTTTAGTGGAAAGCAAGCTCTTGCATCAGTTAACTTCATGGGCTTCCAACTGGTAAGTCCCAATCTCGTCATGGGTTCTCCCTACATGCGGTTTGGGTTGTTGAATGAAGGTTCCTGTGGTTGGAAACATGGCTTCAGATTCTTTGTTGGTTATGATATTTAGTTTATTGATTATTACCCATGTTTTACTTGAAAACCCTTGCGATACTTCGCTTGGTAACACAGGATCTTGAAGCCGTGATGTATATGTGGTTTTGGTTAAGCAATTTCAGCCTTATGGCTTAAGTGATATAAATTTTTGTTGTTTAAGATCTATAAAGAGCTTCCTCTAAGCTCAGAGATGCTAAGTGACCTCTGTCTCGTGTTGCTTCAGTTTTCCTTTTACATTTGAACTTCAAGAAATAAAGACTATGGAACAGTCAAGTTATATAATGAACTGGGTTTTACTTATCCTGTCAGTAATGTATTTTATTTGCAGTTAATATAAAAGACTTTTGTATATTTGGTTTTACTAACAAGTTGAGTTTCGACCCTTCGATTCTATAGGCTATAAGGCTACCTTTGATTAAGGATTTTATATTGCAAATGGTTAATAATTACTGGTTTATTTTGTTCATTATTTACGTATGTATTGTATTTATTAATACTCTATAATTATAATTATTTTAAATCACTGTTGTGAGATGATAATTTAAATTCTAGGATTCTGCTTTTAAAATGTTGTTTATCCCTATAGTTTAAAATAAATCCTTGTTTATATTTACAACATTAATATCTCTATTTTCAAAATAGGATAAGGGAAGATTATATGACTTACAGTTATAACTATGATGCTAAGTCTGTAAGAAAATAAGAAATTCTAAACAATTTTGCTTCTAAATCTTAGTTAATAAATACTTAGGGTTTAGTGCAGCATACTTGAAACTAGGGTATTGTTAACTTTCAGTAATTTTTGTAATATAAAAGGGATTATAAAAAAAACCTTTGGTCCTGGATAAAACAAACACTGGTCTGCAATGTTAATGTTTTTAAACTGTTTTACTATTTCCTTTTCACATGGTTTTTAAATGTTAATTTACTTACTTTACTTCTGTTAACTATAATATCTATATTTTATCAGTTTCCTTCATGATGTTCATCACCATCACCATCATCATATTCATCATTGTCATCATAATCATCTTCATCACCATGATCATCATCATCATCATCAACAACAACATCATCATCAACATCATCATAACCATCATAATCATCATGATCTTCTTCATCACCATCATGTTGATCATCATCATCTTCATCATCATGATCATGATCATCATAATCATCATCATCATCATGTTCATCATGTTCATCATTATCATCATCATCATCATCATCATGTTCATCATCATCGTCTTCATCACCATGATCATCATCGTCATCATTAACAGATCATCATTGTCTTCATCATCATGGTCATCATCGTCATCGTCGTCGTCGTTGTTGACATCATCATCATCTTCATCATAATCATTGTCGTCATCTTCATCATCATCATCATCATCATCATCTTCATCATCATCATTATCATCACCATCATCATCACCATCATGATAATCATCATTGTCTTCATCACCATTAGTATCATCATCGTCGTCATCATCATCATCATCATGTTCATCATCATCATCATCATCATGTTCATCATCATCATCATCATCACCATCATGATAACCATCATCGTGATCATGATCATCATCTTCATCATCATCATCATGTTCATCATCATCAGCACCATCATCATGTTCATCATCATCACCATCATCATGTTCATCATTATCATCATCATCGTAATCGTCTTCATCACCATGATCATCATCATCATCATCAATAGATCAGCATCGTCTTCATCATTATGGTCATCATCATCATCATCATCATTGTCAACATCATCATCTTCTTCTTCATCATCATCGTCATCATCTTCATCATCATCATCATCGTCATCATCATCATCATCATCTCCATCATGATAATCATCATCATATTCATCACCATCAGTATCATCATCATCGTCTTCATCATCATCATCATCACAATCATCATGTTCATCATCATCATCGTCGTCGTCATTGTCATCGTCGACATCTTCATCACCATCATGATAACCATGATCATCATCATCTTCGTCATCGTCGTCGTCGTCTTCATCATCATCATCATGTTCATAATCATCAACAACATCATCATGTTCATCATCATCACCATCATCATGTTCATCATTATCATCATCATCATCATGTTCATCATCATTGTCTTCATCACCGTGATCATCATCATCATAATCATGACCATCATCATTAACATCATCATAACCATCATAATCATCATCATATTCTTCATCACCATCATGTTGATCTTCTTCATCATTATCATCATCATCATCGTCTTCATCACCATGATCATCATCATCATCATCATCATCATCTACAGATCATCATTGTCTTCATCATCATGGTCATCATCGTCGTCATCGTCATCGACGTCATCATCATTGTCATCATCATCATATTCATCACCATCAGTATCATCATCATCATCATGGTCATCATCATCATCACCATCACCATGTTCATCATCATCATCATCATGTTCATCATCATCATCATCATCATCATGGTGAGAGAGGGAGGGATGGAGAAAGGGAGAGAAAGAAACATATAGGGAGGGATGTAGAGAGAATGAGGGAGGTATATTTATAAAGAGATATAGGTATCTAGGGATTATTGGGGGTATAGAGAGAAACATTTATATGCGTGAAAATAAGGGAACGCTAAAAACATTTCGCTTTGTTTCTAACCATAGAAAACATTTGTTTTCTTATGATTTTATTTGTTGGCTTAGCCGTGCACCTAACCTATTAATTGTGCTTAAAACTATCGCGTGCGCATTTTATTTCTACAAATCGTGTACGTGTTTTTACTCTATATAATGCGTGCATGTTTTAGGACTATAAAAACAGTGGATTGTGTTTGTCCGAGAGCAACTTTACTCTGTCTTTACAAAAATACGATTATCGCGTGTTTTTTTTCAAGAGCACAAGGCTGCCTTTGGAAATACTCACAATGCACATTCTCCATCCTTCTTTTTGTTATGCAGGTGCAGCATTGAGGAGCACATAGGATAAGATATCAAGCTTCAATATCATTTCATTGTGATGGTGGATATACACAATTGTACAAGAGAATTAGCTTGAGGAACAATTTATGATTTAACTCTCATTTGCTTATTATTCAAGAGAACCAAAGGTAATTTTTCTCATTCATCATTGTTTTGATGGGAAATATGAACAATTGAGAAGGAAGATTGAAGCACCTTGAAGGATCAATAATTATAAAGCAAGTTAAAGGTTTGAAAGCTTGTAATTGAGGAGCAACAAAAACAAACTATATTGAATTGATCATTGTGGTGATGGGGAATGTATGTAACCGATGAAGAAAATCAGGAAGGAAGAAGAGACCTTAAGAAGTCATTGAAGAAGAGAAAGAAAAGAAAATAATAAACATGATGAATTGGAGGCTTTCTTTGGAAACTAATCCAAATCCAATTATAGAGGATACAACGGTTCATCCTATTAATCCAACACAAGAAAAAATGAAGCATTCACTAGAGGGACCTTCAATTTCCACAATAGTTGTTGAACAAGCACCCCATGGAAGTATTCAAGAAGCAAAACGTAGGTGCTCATTAGGGGATGTTTCAAATCCCACATCAAGTCAAAGTGATAAGTTACCATCTCAAGATGAAGCTCATGAAGAGGCGTTGGACATGGAGTATACTGTTGAAGAAGCGTTGGACATGGAGCCTCCTGTTGAAGAAGAAAATATTATCCGGACCATCGATAAGGATGTTGGACTTCCACCATCCAACTTCCAGGAAGAGAATGAAGGACAACAAGTTGCTACTGAAATTCCAGAGCGTATTTTTGATGTGCTAGATGATAAAATTCCAACCCCCTTACCTCCATTAGAAATCACACATCGAAGAACTCCGAAGCGTATACAAGTTGATGAAGAACTCCTCAATTCCATTGAAGGTATGCTATCTAAATGTAGTATTGCTTATCAAACTCAACAGATACTAAATAAATATAGATTATTTTTATCATTGTTAAAATCTAGGGGCATGAATATTGTTAGGAAATTGTTAGGGATAAAGATGATAAAGACTTCTAGACCAATTTCTCATATAGTTAAAATCTTAGTAGATTCCTTCAGTAAAATTTGTAAGAACACATGTTCAAATGACTGCAATGTAGCTTGTCGTGTGTTGTCACAAGCAATTGTAAATAAGAACACTAGGGTCCTTCGTTTTCTCAATCCTACATCTAAAATAGTTAATTTGAATGTAAAAACCCTCTGTAGTTATTCTAATAGAAGAGAACATCTTGACACAACCGCTCAGACAGATTTTTGGGCCTTTATTGGTTGGTTGCCACACTGTGACATGAAGCTAGTTGATGTAGTAAAGGGACTAGTGCAGAGTTTTTAGCATGATCACATAAGGCCTTCTTCAAACCGGAAGGATGTACTAAAACTAAGAAGGGGTTCAAATGACCGCGAACCACATATTAAGCATCTTCTTGATATAACACATACAGAACTATACGAGAAATTTAGGAATGAACATAGACAATTGAATTTGAGGCAAAGATCTTTTGAGAAATGTAATCCCTGGTATGTTAGAATAAATACTCTTTGTAACACTTGTTATTGTATATACCATGTAGAATATGAATATTAATATGAAACATTTTTGTACATTCGTTGTGTGTTGCATACTAACCATGTGCATGATTGCTCCTTGACAATACCACCAACTTCGTCAAGAGAATTCATTCATAGTAGCATGTGCAATAGGCCTGAGGGGAAAACATACTATGAAAATTCTTGTTTGGATGGAACTTGCTCCAACTGTGCTGGAATGGAATTATTGAGCCAATGTATGCATGAGAGTGGAGACAAAGAATTTAGGAATATTGTTACAGACATGAAAAGTTTCAAATATATCAGCTATGAAATAGTCCCAGGGAATGAAAGGAAAAAAATACAATTGGTGACATCTCAGGTACATGCATTTATCTATAAATTTATGTTTGAACAATTACATTTCATTCCTTACAAAAAAAAACTGATATTGAGATCATTTTGTGTCAACAGGTACAAGTTAGTGACTTCGTCAAGGAATTTATTGAAAAGACACATCAATATGTTCAGCATGTCCACTTCGCACGATGGCAGGATTAGAAGTTTAGAATATGCAGAGATACATTTCTCCGTGGTACTATACTTTCAGTTGTTGATTTTTTCGAGAACTACACTCCGCAACCTCAAAATGAGATCCAAATTCAGTATTATCACTCTAAGTAGGTTTCCTTGATGGTGCATATAGGCATGGCCCAAATAGCAGTGAAGAGCAAAGAGAAATTCCAAACGAATATCACTTCTACATAAGTGATGATAGGTGCCATGACTTCCACTATGTATGTCATTGCTTCATCATGTTCTATGATCATTTTAAGGGCAGGAACATACAGATGGATCGACACTGGATTTGTTCTTATGGATGTGCTTGTCAGTTCAAAAATGCATGCATATTTCAATGGTTGTGTTCATTGCATAAGAAATACAAAGTTCCACACATGTGGAACTATTTTGAGACTGGGCATGGCAAAGGAGAGCATGATGGAGTCAGAGCATGTGTCAAAACATCCCTACGAAGAGAGGAATTGAAATTATCTACAGTATCTACTATTCGAAATGCTCAATCTATAGTCAAGTGGTGCACATCAGTAATGGTAGAGGAATCAGCTATGCGAGTAGAATCCACAAGAAAGAGACATGTGGAGAGATTTTTTGGGGAGGTGGTAGACATAGATCATTCACATGCATGGGAATGCAATACTGTTCCTGGGAATCATGGCTTTCATTCGGTTCGAAGCTCTGATAACCCAGTATTTGAAATTTGGACCAGAAAACTCGCTTGTTTTTTCTTGCCTTGTTGTGATGGTGATTGGGATGGGTGTGAATGATTGGATTGGGTTGATGTATGGGATCACATATCACTTCCACTTGATCAGCATGCAATTGTTTAGTTAACTCCATTGGAAGAAGACCAATCATCTATTTATATATATTTTGATAATGTCTTAGACCTTGTACAACCTGGTATGATGCATTTCCTTAACATTTTTTGTTTATTTACATAGTCTTGAAAGTCACATTAATGGCCTTGTATCACACAAAAAATATTTGATCATATAGCTACAATCATATTATGTAGGACACATATACGCAATGGTTTCCTCAAAAGATAGTGAATGGGGTGGTGATTACTGCTTGGCACGTTGTATAGAGGGAAAGCAAACCCTCATTATGTCTATGACTAACGATGAAAACAACCACTTCCCAATTAGTTCTATGGTTGTTAAAGGTGAATACCTTATACATGACAACAATGCAAGAAAGAAGGGTGGATATGTTTACAGGGATTACAAACCAGGTGCAAGTGTGTATCACTTTACCAACTTAATCATTGGTACAAACCTCTAGGTACAAACAATGCATAGCCAAAATTCATCGAAGGTACGCTACTTCTTACTGGATACAGAGCACGAGAGACTAATGGAGACCATCATTATAAGAGATGATCTGGAGTGCTTGGTTGTATGATAATAGGTGGGATCTAGCATGATGCGGTATGTATCATAATTTTAATTTTCCCATGTATGTTGCTTATGAATATGTCAATTTTGTGTTCTTGATATGCCAAATTTTACATATGATCAATAAACCCTATATATCAATTATATGAACATTTCAATATCTCATTCACAAGATATACATAACATTAGAATACATACATGTACCTCTTTAGGTCATACCTGTCAAAGTTCTTTGTAGGCTCTCTTACAGGACTAAAACCCTAATTTTTCAAGTAGGTAATATTGTCAATGTTTTCAGCTGATATATAAAACTAGGATGATGGAAACAAGATGCCACAACAATAACTTTCTATTTTAAGTCTTGTATAATTTCCTTCTTGACAACTCACCTCTTATACAATGTTAATTTTTTATTATAACCATTAGTTCAATGCATAAAAGTAACAATAAAAAATTTACATAAAGAATTTAACATGTAGGATCTAGTATCTGGAGGTGACCTGCAACTCACCATAGATCAATGCTCAGGCCTCCGATCAACGAACCCTTGATTCCGTTGGATTCGTGATGTGGGATTTTATCTAGGGGGGGGCTCTCTCTCCTATCCATTGCCCGGTAACCACCGTATACAGTGGTTTCTGAAACTAGGGTTTCACTCAGCATGGGACAATGTAGTCATGCCAATGACGGACAAACTTGGAAAGCCACAAATGGTGGGGATGTGGTTAGAGTTTCCATATTTCCCATGCCCAAACATGCTAGCAGGAGTTAATGGAATTCAAAATTGCGGCTCCGTGACATTTTTGCGCACCGGGTACAAGTCCACCAAGTGTCCCTGTGTTATTTTTTTCAACATTTAAGCTAGCATTATAATAAGATCTTTTCACTAAGAGAATAAAAAGCACAGCAATCACATAAGCACATCACAAGAGACAAGAGACACAAATATTTTAGGAGGGGAAACCATAAATGGAGAAAACCCCTCAACTTCCTCTAAGATAGTATCACCACAAGATGTGAACCCAAAACATTAAGATCACCTCCCAACACAACAGCATCCTTCTGTCTTATGTCAAGCCAAAGTATTTCCTTCTCCAAAAGTGCGCCACACTTGAGAGAGCAAGAGAGTAAGTCACAAGTGATAAATAGAGAGACTCTCACTCTCTATTTATATTCTTCCGTTGACTTGAAGTGCACTCAACCTAATAATTACTACTCGAGCCTACACCTTAATTAGTGTATAATAACCCAAGTGCCCCTAAACAGTGGGGACTTACCCAATGACTTGATATGACTTGTTTACATTATAATCCTCCCGATCGGAACATCGGGGCATGACCACATGACTCAAATACATAATAGAAACATCCCGGAATAAAAATTAGGTTACAATACTA
>LPNX010496777.1:459651-504837 GCA_001517045.1 Pseudotsuga menziesii | reverse complement strand
AAGATTCCATCTGTACTCTGCCACACCTCCATACCTAGAACAATAGTGCATCAACACATAACAGGAGCATCACTGGTCTTCCACCTTCAACCTTGGATCAAAGTTTGATATCCACTTTACTCTCAGTAAAGCCTAGAATCATCAGTAATCTGCCCATCCTGTTGTATCATGTCGAACCTCAAGGTATTCTGTAGTCACTCCCTCTGAAGCAGAGCATCATACTCCCTCTATCTTTTGTACTCTATGCACTAAAACATTCTGTACTGGAGTGACAAGTAGTATCCATCTAGGATCACTGGATACTAAGATCCTCTATCTTGAACTTCTTCAAAAATTCATCTTGCACCCATCTGTGAGCTTGTCATCTTCTATCAACCTTGTAGCAAAGGTTAAGATATTCATCAAGCTCATCATGGGTGTCTTCTGTACAAGGCCTTCTTTCATTTGCACACATGATTATGCATGTCATGTGACTTCACTTCTATTAGCTGTAAATGTTTCTTCGTAGACTATGCCTTCTCTTTGTGAGAAGCCTCATGCTACGAATCTTGCTTTCTATCCCACGATGTTTCCATCTACTGCATGATGGAACTATGAACTTCTCTTCAGGTCTCGATAATACGCCCTGACATCATTCTTCTTGAACTGGAAGGTTCTGCATCAATGATGTCACTGCATTCATCATATTATTCTTTGACTTTGAACTGTCGTCACTTGTTCTTCGGAACAAGTCTTCATTCTTCTTTGCTTGTAGGCAATTATGTATGCGGTCTTTCTCCTACAAGTCAAATGCATTTATATGGTTAGAAACATTTCATAAGGAATGTTCATATTGGAAAATACTTATGCATAAATATATGATCATGCAACTACTTTAGCCAATACAACATTCACCCATATTTCACTGAAACTTTCTAGATGCCTTCCATCTCTACCAGGACAACATTGGGATTGTGCACTAATCCAATATGTCAGCAAAGAGGTTTCATTCTAGATAAGTAGCAATGGAGAATTTGTATAGCACCATGAGATACTTACCCATATGCATATTAGTAGTATACTGTCATTAATGAAAACATCCTATCATGCATAATATAATAACTGAATATAAACAAACGCATAACAAAACAATATCATGAAATGACAATTGAATACTTATCTTCATTTGTTTCGTGGGTATACTCCTTCTTGAGTTTTCACCTTCATCGTCTTCTTCATTCATGATAGCATCGTTTCTTATCCAAATGCTGAGGTGGATAAGAAGTTCTTCAAGAGTTGAGATCTTCATATTCCTCATTGCTTTGGATGATGAGAGCTTGATCTTCAGTTTCTTCCATCTTTCCTTCTCTTCTTATGAATCGAACTTCTTCTTCTTCTTGGAGTCTGCTGAAAGGTAATCACTTCCTTCTAGAACACATTCCTTGAATGAATGAATTCCATGATCCTGGGAGGCCATTCAAGGTGGCCATCACCACTTTTTCATTCTTCACTTTTTCTTTTACCGCTTCAAGTTGTTCTTTGATTTGAGAGACTCTTATGACTGCATGGTCTCTACATTCTGGATCTTCACATTCTTCGACTAGTTTCTTTAGGTCATATTTTGATTTTGTTTTTCCCTTCAAATAGCTTGAAATTCAGGAAGACCTTCAACAACATTGCTTGCAATAGGTAGTGCTCTGTAATGCACATGTGCAATCCTTCTATGCCAAAGCTCATTTGGCTCTACATGGATCGAGGCTTGTTCTATATGGCCCTTCAATTTGTACAAGCCTCCTTCTTGTTCTTCAATCACTACCACATCATCGATAGTATTTCATTTTTGCCATATGATGACTTGACCATCTATGAATGCAATCCGCATTCCTTTTACATCAATGCTGAAACAAACAATACTTCTTTCATTGTTAGAGACTTACCAGAGTATAGCTTGTATGAAGATTCTCCACTACCTTTTATTGGACATTGGTAGTCATCTCCTAGTCATTCATGTTCTGATAGTCTCACAGAAGATTTCTTGAATCCTGTCATATGTTTGGAAGCCCCACTATCTATGAGCCAATCATCACTTCCATGAGTAATGTTACCTGTGAGAGATGATATCAGAACATATTCATCTTCGCTTGAAGAATCTTCACTTTCATATCTGGATCTCTTTTTGGATGGTTCATCATCCTCTGCAGCATGAGCATGATGTCTTCTTTGGCATCGTCTCCCTCTGAAACTGGAACCTCCATACTCATGTGGGTGTCCAATCCATTTTCTTCAGAGAGATCATATACTTCCAGGTTTGGAAGTTGTCAACTTCTGCAAGCTTTTAACTAAGCTGATGTGATATATCATATTGAAATGAGAACCTCAAATGGAAATAGCAAAGGATTAGATCTTACCAATTTGAGGTGTCCGCCCTTGTCCCGGAGTTTGTTGATCTAGGGTTTGTCGCAGAAACCTTAATTTTCAAAACTTGGAATCCTTCAGATCTGATTGGATGAACAGATATATCTCTTCAAATGGAGCTGTCCAATGTACTCCTTTTCTGAAAACAGTGGAGGGAAGCTCCCGGAACAGGAAGCCCTAATTTACTGATTTCTTCTGCAGAAATTCCTGTTACTGTTTCTGTGATATCTCCGAAATTACTAATCCTCTGTGTCTGAAATTTCTCACTGAGGTAACCTCGCATGTTCCTGATCCCACACCACAGGTTTCATCAGACTTGGTTTCACCATTTGGGATTTATGATCCTTTTCCCAAGGTGACCTGTTACAGGAATGTTCAGAACAGCGAAGTTGTACGGCATGCCACGTGTCACTGGTTCATATTCTGAGTCTGACCTTCGAACCACAGAAATTAAAGTCCGTGAAATTTCTGTAACATCTTCAGGAATTCCATTTGGACCTCTGTAGCCCAAGATATTGCATATCTCCCCAGGTGTCCTGTTTATGGATGATTTCTGGAAGAGGCTGGAACCCTAACTTGGAGAGATCATATCTCCCAGAATATAGCGAATCAGAGGCTTCCCTTTGGACACAGTGTTCAACAGGATTTTATCTTCGGCCCCTGCAATTTTCAGCTTTTGAGACTTCCTCAATCTCGGAATATAGCGACTGTACCCAAACTTAGCATTTTTAGTATTTAGGGTTTCTCCTAGCTCAAGGTCAAACTAGGGTTTGACTTTCCCAGAGATTTACCCAACCAAATTTACTGATCCAGGTCTCTAAATTTCGGTTTTTATGAGGAGAAAAATCCTATGCTGGTCTCACCCAAAAATTCCTCTTCTGTAGAAAGCCCTAATTTCCACATCGAAACTGAAAATGCTTGAAATTGAATTCTGCGTCGACAGAAAGATGCACCCTTCAATGGAGAGACATCCTAGCATACTTTTGCTGAAAATATGTGGAGGAAGATCCATAAAATAGGAAGCCCTAGTTCCTGTAGCTGCACAATGTCTTCTTCTCAGGTTAGCTCTGATACCATGTTAGTTTTTTCAACATTTAAGCTAGCATTATAATAAGATCTTTTCACTAAGAGAATAACAAGCACAGCAATCACATAAGCACATCACAAGAGACAAGAGACACAAATATTTTAGGAGGGGAAACCATAAATGGAGAAAACCCCTTAACTTCCTCTAAGATAGTATCACCACAAGATGTGAACCCAAAACAGTAAGATGACCTCCCAACACAACAGCATCCTTCTGTCTTATGTCAAGCCAAAGTATTTCCTTCTCCAAAAGTGCGCCACACTTGAGAGAGCAAGAGAGCTAAGTCACAAGTGATAAATAGAGAGACTCTCACTCTCTATTTATATTCTTCCGTTGACTTGAAGTGCACTCAACCTAATAATTACTACTCGAGCCTACACCTTAATTAGTGTATAATAACCCAAGTGCCCCTAAACAGTGGGGACTTACCCAATGACTTGATATGACTTGTTTACATTATAATCCTCCCGATCGGAACATCGGGGCATGACCACATGACTCAAATACATAATAGAAACATCCCGGAATAAAAATCAGGTTACAATAATATAAAATACATAGAATAATACATTCCGAAGTTACATATACATCAACACCCTGAACATTATTTGGAGGTGACCTGCAACTTGCCATAGATTGATGTTCGGGCCTCTGATCAATGAACCATTGCTTCCATTGGATTCATGACATGGGATTTTATCTAGGAGGGGCCCTCTCCTACCTATCCATTTCCCGGTGACCTACGTATATGGTGGTTTCTGAAACTAGGGTTTTGCTCAGTAGGGGACAATGCAGTCATGCCAATGAGGGTAAACCTTGGAAAGCCACAGATGATGGCGATGCGATTGGCATTTCCATATTTCCCATGACCAAACACACTAGCAGGAGTTGACGAAATTCAAAATTGCTACTCCGTGAGGTTTTCTGCGCACTGGGCACAAGTCCACCAAGTGTCCCTCAACAGTAACTGGAGGTGACCTACAACTCACCACAGATCGATACTCAAGACTTCTATTGATGAACTGTCGATTTCGTTGGATTCATGACATGGGATTGTAGCTAGGTGGGGGGCCTCTCCCGCCTGTCCATTTCCCGGTGACCTTCGTATATGGTGGTTTCTGAAACTAGGGTTTCACTAAGTAGGGGACAATGCAGTCACGCCAATGAGGGACAAAATTGGAATGCCACAGACCATGGGGATGTGGTTGGCATTGCCATATTTCCCATTCCTAAACATGCTAGCAGGATTTGACGGAATTCAAAATTGCGGCTTCGTGATGTTTTTTGCGCACCGAGCACAAGTCAACCAAGTGTCCCTGAACGATATTTGGAGGTGACCTGCAACTTGCCACAAATCCATGCTCAGGCCTCCGATTAAAAAAATGTCAATTATGTTGGATTCGTGACGTGGGATTTTAGCTAGGGGGGCTCCTCTCCCACATGTCCATTTCCCGGTGACCACCGTATACAGTGGTTTCTTAAACTAGGGTTTCACTTAGTAGTGTACAATGCAGTCACGCCAATGAGGGATAAACTTGGAAAGCTAATGATGGTGGGGATACAGTTAGCATTTCCATATTTTCGATGCCCAAACATGCTAGCAGGAGTTGACGAAAGTCAAAATTGCAGCTCCGTGACATTTTTTGCACCCTGGGCACAAGTACACCAAGTGTCCATGAATGGTATCTAGAGGTGGCATACAACTCACCACAGATAGATACTCAAGCCTCCAATCGACAAAACATTGATTCTGTTGGATTTGTGACATGGGATTTTAGCTAGGGGGGCCCTCTCTCGCCTGTCCATTAATCGATGAGCACCATATACGGTGGTTTCTGAAACTAGGGTTTTGCTTAGTAGGGGACAATGCAGTCACGCCAACGAAGGCCAAACTTGGAAATCCATGGACGGTGGGGATGTGGTTGGATTTTCCATATTTCCCATGCCCAAACAGGCTAGTAGGAGTTGACAAAATTCAAATTTGCAGTTCCGTGACGTTTTTTGCGCATCGGGCACAAGTCCACCAAGTATCCCTGGACGGTATCTGGAGGTGACTTGCAACTCGCTACAGATCGATACTCGAGCCTTCGATCGATGAACCACAGATTCCCTTGGATTCATGACATGGTATTTTAGCTAGTGAGGCCCCTCTCCCTCCTATCCATTACCTAGTGACCACCGTATACGGTGGTTTCTGAAACTAGGGTTTCGCTCAGCAGGGGAAAATGTAGGCATGCCAATGAGGGCCAAACTTAGAAAGCCACAGATGGTGGGGATGTGGTTGGTGTTTCCATATTTCCCATGCCCAAACACTCTAGCAGGAGTTGACGAAATTCAAAATTGCGGCTCTGTGATTTTTTTTGCACACCGAGCACAAGTCCACCAAGTGTCCTTGGATGGTATCTGGAGGTGACTTGCAACACGCTACAGATTGATACTCGAGCCTCCAGTCGATGAACCGTCAATTCCTTTGGATTCATGACATGGGATTTTAGCTAGGGGGGGGCCTCTCCTGCCTACCCATTTCTCGGTGACCTCCATATACGGTGGTTTCTGAAACTAGGGTTTCGCTCAGTAATGGACAATGTAGTCACGCCAACGAGGGAAAAACTTGGAAAGCCACAAATGGTGCGGATGCAGTCAGCGTTGCCATATTTCCCATGCCCAAACACACTAGCAGGAGTTGATGGAATTCAAAATTGCGGCTCCGTTACGTTTTTTGCGCATCGGGCACAAGTCCACCAAGTGTCCCTGAACGGTATCTAGAGGTGACCTACAACTCACCATAGATCGATCCTTAGGCTTCCGATCAATGAGCCGTCGATTCTGTTGGATTCGTGAAATGGGATTTTAGCTAGGGGGGGGCCTCTCTTGCCTCTCCATTTCCCGATGACCACCGTATACGATGGTTTCTAAAACTAGGGTATCACTCAGTAGGGGACAATACAGTCATGCCAACGAGGGCCAAACTTGGAAATCCATGGACGGTGGGGATACGATTGGCATTACCATATTTCCCATGCCAAAACATGCTAGCAAGAGTTGAAAAAATTCAAAATTGTGGTTTAGTAACATTTTTTGCGCACCAGGAACAAGTCCAGCAAGTGTCCTTGAATGGTATCTAGAGGTGACTTGCAACTCACCACAAATCGATGCTCGGGCCTTCGAATGACAAACCGTAGATTTCGTTGGATTCGTGACATGGGATTTTAGCTAGGGGGGACCCTCTCACACCTGTCCTTTTGTTGGTGACCACCATATATGGTTTTTTCTGAAACTAGGGTTTCATTCAGTAGGGGACAATGCAGTCACGCCAATGAGGGCCAAACTTGGAAAGCCACGGACGATGGGGATGCGGTTGGCGTTGCCCTATTTCCCATGCCAAAACATGCTTGCAGGATTTGATGGAATTCAAAATTGTGGCTTAGTGAGGTTTTTTATGCACCGGGAACAACTCCACAAAGTGTCCCTGAATGGTATCTAGAGGTGACCTACAACTCGCTACAGATCGATGCTTGGTTTTTTGATCAAGGAACCGTCAATTCCGTTGGATTTGTGACATGGGATTTTAGCTACGAGGAACCTCTCCTGCCTTTCCATTGCACAATGACCTCCATACATGGTGGTTTCTGAGACTAGGGTTTTACTCAGTAGGGGACAATGCATTTCACGCCAATGAGGGCCAAACTTGGAAAAACATAGCCCTAAATAGGGTTTACTTTTAAAATGCATGGCCCATAACCATAAACCTACCAGGGAAACCCTAATCTTATCTTTTTGTTACAACTCAGTTCAGAATCAATCTAATGTCCATACACCATTAGTGTCTTGTCTTCAGTACTATCCACATCAGCATATAGGCTTCCAAACTGTTTAATTCAACACTTAGACAAAATTATTTTTAACTTGTAAAAACAATTTTTCTTCTACTTTGGCAGATTGATTTCTCCTTCATGTGATCAGCATAAGGAAACCTACAAGCATGGATAGATAGCCATTTCAACAATGAACAAGACCATATCACAAGATAAATTTGGTGACACACACACAACCTCTGGCAAGCATTTCAAAATAGTTTCTCAACCTCTTTTCAACATCAAAACATATTTCTTCCCATTTTGGCAAACTCCTATTTCACACGTGTGAACACTCTATGGAGACCTGAAGTCATGAGCATATGGACAACTTAAGAAAGAATGGATCCATGGCATTTGATAAATTTACTTGCAGAAAGAAAACCCTTGGAAGGCATTTCCAACTGACCTCTCAAACTCCTGTTTTTAACACTTGGTCAAATTTATTTTGTTCACACTATGCAAAATATTATTTTTCCTATTTTTGGTAGATTGATATTTTGCATATGAGACCATGATAAGACAACCTGAAGGTATGGATGGATATTCTGTTCACCAAGGAGCATTCCTATGCTACCTGATGATTTTTATCATCAAAATAACCCCTCCTTGCAGGCATTTCAAAATGCTTATTCAATTTCTTGAATCTAACACGACCAATTTTCTTGTGTTCTTAAAATGCAAAATAATATTTTTCTTACTTTTGGAATATTTATATCTTTGTCATAAAACACTCTATAGGATAATCGAGACCATGTTTAGATGCACCTGTCGACAAGTTATAGCCTAACACTTTCATATGATTTTTCTCATCATCCTATGAGACAAGGCAGCCATTTCCTTGAGGCCACCAAGGCAGTTTTTCCAGTACTGGAATACTACAAAACAGGTTGAAACTCTATTTTGGCAGACCATTATCTTTTTCATAAAACATCTTCTTTGATAATCGAGACCATGGTGAGATAGGATGATATCTTCAAATAATTTTTATCATACACCTATAAGGTGCTGCGAGCATTTTCCCAAGGCCACATGAGCCAGTTTTTTCAACACTTGGACAATTTTCTTAGTCTGGTCCAATCTGCCTAAAACATTGTTTTTACAGGTTCATAAGTTCTTCCTCATATACTTCCAAGACAATATGAATACATGGTCAGGTAGGCCAAATATCAATCTACAAGACCCCCATATGGTGTGGGCATTTTCTTCAACACACAATTTGTGGCGAGAATTTTCTTAAGGCAACCTAAGCCAGTTTTCCAACACTTAGTCATTTTCCTGTTTTTCACCAAATTACCATATTTTTCCAAAATGATTGTCCTTAAGTTTGTCATCAATGACAATCCTATTCATCATAGTCTTCATGTTTTTCTTTATATAAATTGGTATATAATATACTGATGATTTAGAAATATACTTATATTTAATGTATTTGACAAGTTACTATTTGGTATGGTGTAGGTAATACAATTACTTGTCACTACAAGGATTTTTCATTATGAATGAAAATGCAAGGAAGCTTGCTCAGTTTAGAGCGTCATTAGAGAAGAGGGAAGATGGAAAATGTTATTTCCCTTACTCTGATTGCAGGGGCTTGCAAAGAAGAAGAATTTTAAGAAAAATAGTTGATAGACATTGTAGGGAGATTGTTCAAGGAGTTTAGAAAAGGAAGTATTAGATGATTATAGGCACTTTATGCCTAAGAACCATAGTTATCGAACTACAAACAAAGAAAAATTCAATGGTAAATAAGAGAATGGAAAAAAAAACCACGAAGAATGACACCTCACCTATAAAATTTGGAATATAATAGAAATTGTCAAAGTATGCCAAATTATTTATCTATTGTTGGAATATTGGTCAATCCTTAGAGAAATATCTGAATATGCAAAACAATATTTTTCCTACTTTAGCAGGCTTATTTCTTGCACATGTGACCATCATAAGGAAAACTGAAAGCATGGGTGGATAACCACTTTAACAAGGAACAGATCTATGTCACCCTATGAATTTTATTAGCACAAGGACACTGTTGAGTATGGTTGTCATTGATGTCAAAGGAGGTCATTAATGACAAAAGAAGTGTTGATATGGCATGTGTGATGAGGTTGAAAAACACATGTTGGTTTCCTAATGTCTCACGATGTCATTGTTACATCTTGGTAGTAGTTGGTAGCGGTATGATAATTTGGGGATTTTGACTAAGTGTTCAAAAACTGCCCTAAATCAGTTGCCTTATGAAAATGAACACAATAATTCATAAGAAGAAGAAAATGCATACCATAATTTGTGGGTTGAAGAAAATGACAGCACCACATGGTCATCCTGTAGGTGTATGTTTTGTGTACATGAACATGTTCTCACATTAGTTTTATAATTCTTGAGGAAGAAGATATGGATATGCCAAAACAGGGTTTTAGGTCGTCTTACACCAAAGTTCAATAAAATGCCCTCCTAAGGCTAATGAAGATGAGGTTGGGAGTGAAAACAGCAGAGGTGTGCTCAGTAAGCTGTAATACATCATCTAGTAGCATTAGTTCAAGTTTTGGGTTAAATGAAAAATCCACCTTAGGTTTTGGACAAATTGTGCAAGTATGGAATTATTGGTAAAATCTTCCTAAGTGACCTCAAAGAAATGCACACCACCTCTCATAAGATGATGAGGAAAATTATATGAAAGTGATAGGCTCTATTATGTTGGTTGCTGTATCCAACCATGGTTTCATATTTCCCAAAGATACTCTAAGGAGGAAGATATCAATCTTCCAAAAGTGCCTATCACCTTCATTTGCACTATCCCACTAAAATGCCCGCCAAGGTTAGATGATGAGGTTGCAGGAGAGAAGATTGGCATGTTTGAGTCAGTATGATGTTACTCACATTTTGGATGTCTCACTCTCCAAGTTTGATGTAAAAAATAAAATCACCTTGGTGACTTAGGGTTTGAAGAGATTTGTCTAAGTGTCAATAAGCAGTTTGGAAGACCACTTTCAAATGCCTGCCAGATGTTGGGTGTATGTCAATAGGTTCATCAATTGGAATGGATTTGTTCTTTGTTGAAATGGCTATCCATCCATACTTTCAGGATGACTTACAATGGTCACATATGCAAAATATCAATATTCCAAAAGTAGGAAAATTAATATTTTGCATATTGAGAAACACAAGAAAATTGCCTTAGTGTTGAAAATTGGATTTTGAGAGGTCATTTGGAAATGCCAACCAAGGGATTTCCTTGTGAAAATAAATTTATCAAATGTCATGGATCAAAAGCCACCTGGACCATTTTTCCAACACTTAGCCATGTCCAAGAATTTCTCCAAGGTTTATCCTGAAACCCTATTTTGGCATACTTATAACTTTCTCCTCAGAAAGGATTAAGGAAAAATGAGACCATGGCTAGATAGCGAGTTCAACAATCTATAGCCTGATATGGTGGTGTGGGAATTCTATTCAAAGCATGAATTATGGACGACATTCTCTTAGAGTATTTTTGACTACTTTTTCATATTTAGTCAATATCCAAAGTTTCACTAAGTTGCCATATTTTTCCAGAATGATGTCAGATTACAACACTGAATTCTTGATAGCACCAGAACACCATTATGTGTCTTTTCAGCCTCACCATACATGCCACATCATCATACTTTCCATGTCATTACTTCCTTTGCCATTCCTTTCTCTTTCACTGAGTTTACCCTGCCATCATGTCTTTGGTTATCCTTTTGTCATTCATTGAACTCTTTTGACATCAATGACAATCACATTCAACTTGTACCATATTTTATATAAATCTTTGTTTTTTTTTAGTGAATTATGTTCAATGCGGTATGTACCTATATTGATTAATTAGTGTTAATTTTATTTTGTTGATGTTTCATGAATTTCGTTAAGGCGGGAATGGGCTTCCACAAGGAATGACAATTGACGAGATGCAATTCAATAGATTGCAATACTATGAGCACCTACAAATAGTTCATTTGTTTGATACAATGCATATCGGGAAGAACATAATACAATTGTTATGGCAAATATTAGATGGAAGGACTGACAAAGAAAGAATTGGAAAGATTTGTATTGACATCCAAGAAGCTAATCATGCATTGAAAAGTGTGATCATTAATTCTAATGGTGATGGCCATCAATAGAATATTACTCTTCCTTGGTGCTTGACGGAGCAACAGAGCAATATTGTAAAAGAGGTCATCAAAAAAATCAAGTTTCCGATGGGATTTTCGTCTAACATAAAGATTATCTTAACGAAAGAGGTGATTTTCGTGAGGTTAAAACACATGACTGACATACATTCATTAAGGTAATTGTGAGTTTTTAATATATTTCCTTATTGGTATGCACTATTTTATTAATTCTATTCTCTTATTTGGAAATAAATAATAATTATGTGTTTTTTGATATAGTATGTTCCACCTTGATCTATCCCGGACGACTTCGACGACAACATAAAACAAATTATTTATGTTCTTGGAAAGAGAGACAATTCATATTTGTCTTCTGCTCAAGAGGATGGATTGTAGCCATCTCTGAAACATGCTAGACATGTATAAATCAATGTATATATGCATTTATCGATAGTTAATGAAAAGAAATATTTGTATGATGGAGTTTTGTATTTATCGGCATATCAAGAAAAATGCTTTTTAGTTGGCATATCACTGTATACATGTATTTATCGAAACTTAATGATTTTTTTTTGTTGTATGATGGAGTTTTGTATTTATCATAATATAAGATAACATTATAGAGAATTCATCTTTGAATCCAATGTTTTCAATGATCAATATGAGACTGCTAGTAGGTTGTGAAATAAAGCATCAATCTCTTCAAAATAAATTAAATTTATGTATGTTAATTAAATAATAAACTCTGTTTTGTTTATGTCTCTTATTTATTTCATATTTTTTTAATTAACTGGATGAGCAATCTCTATTTAAATCTTTGGCTTGTGCAGGCATCTGAAAAAGTTTTTTACTATATATTTTTAAGCTATGTGCGGGCAAACTCATATGTTGTGTGAACATGATTTTTTTTCAACATGGAAGGTTAATTTTTCACTGATGTGACCTCCATAGGGAAAACTGAAACCATGACTAGATAAAAACTTCAACAAGGAACAAATACATGTAATTTGATGAATTAATTGACACACACACATCATCTGGTGGGCATTTGAATATAGCATTTTAAACTACATAATTACCACTTGGACAAAATTATAAAACGCTAAGTCAACATGAGGGATTTTTATTTTCACCAAATCCTAAACCAATGATACTAGATGATGTAGTACATCCCATTCAGCACAACCAAACTGATTTCCCCTTTAGAATCGTATTCTTCTGAGTCGGGCAGGTATTTTACTGGACTAGAGCAAAACAAGACAAAGGGAACTTTTGGCATACTAGTAACTTCATCTTAGGAGAGTTTTTGGACAAAATAATGATGTGGTTTGATGCACCAATCAACACTCTAGAGACCCATACCCTCAGAACAATTTATTCCATCAACTACTGGAAATCGTGGGCATTTTACTGATGTCACTTACGCATTTTTACTAGAATTATTATCAAACCCTAGATCAATGCGATGAGATTTTTATTTTCATCCAATTTGAGGTGTGAGACACCCAATCAGTAGAAGCCAACATGGTGATTCTATAAATACCACTTTCATCCTCTAAAGCTTCTTTGTCTCTCCTTGGCAGACATTTTCTTCTTCTAATGAATTATTGGGGACATTTTCATAACGCAACTGCTTTAGGGCAGTTTTTCATCACTTAGTCAAATTCCCAAAATTATGATACTCTTGCAAACCACTATCAGAATGTAACAAACATATCATGAGACATTAGGACACCATCATGTGTCTTTCCAACCTCATCACATCATGAGACTCATATTTTTGTCATCTGTCCATCACTAAGCAAACTGAAGGTATGATTGGATATCCAGTTCACTAGTAAACAAGACCATGTCACCCTTAGAATATAATGAGACAACCTGAGCCTCTGGTGGGCATATCAAAATAGATTATTAACTTCTTTTGAGCATCAAAACATATTTCTTCCTATTTTGGCATACTCCTATTTAACATGTGTGAACACCCTATGGAGACCTGAAGTCATGAGCAGATGGAAAACTTACCAAAGAATGGATCCATTACATTCAATGAATTTACTTGAAAAAATACATCCCTTGGCGATCATTTCCAACTAACCTCTCAAACTCTTGTTCTTAAGACTTAGTCAATTTTGTATACTTTTGAATATGAAAAAAAAGTTTTTCTTCTATTCTGGTAGATTCCTATTTTCCTCATGTGGTCACCATAAGAAAAACTATGAACATGGAAAGATAGCCACTTCATCAAAGAAAAACCCCATACCTCATATAAATTTATCATCGTCAGGACAATCTCTGGTGGGCATTTCCGTGAAGCCACTTAGGCAATTTTGCCAGTATTGGAATAGTGCAAATATGGCTAGGAGGCACTTTTGGCAGGTTGACATATTCCTCCTTAGAGACTCTTTGGTGAGGAAAGTGACATGGTTGTATGCTCCATACAACACTGTAGAGACTCACATTCTCAATACGTTTTTCACATCATCCTATGAGGCATGGTAGGAATTTCCTTAAGGCCACTTGGGAAGATTTAACACCAATTCCATACTTAGGCAAATTTCTCAATTTGGTCTAATCTACCTAAAATACCCTTTTGGAAGGTCCATAACTATTTCTTCATCCACTTCCAAGACAATATGAAGACATGGTGAGGTAGGCTGAAGACCAATCTACAAGATCCCCATGTGTTGTGGGAATTTACTCTAACCCATAATTTAGGGCGGGCATCTTTATGAGGCTACTTAGCCATTTTTGCATCCACCAGTGAAACACCTTGTTTTGGCAGGCATGTATCTTTCTCCTCAAGAAAGATTAAAGAAAACTCAAATCATGAATAGGTATCCAAACCAACTAGCCATAGGATGGTACCATGGTGTGGGCATTCTTCTCAAACCATGAATTGTGGTGGGCATTCTCTTAAGGCTACTGGGACCAATTTTGACTAAGGCTATCGGGACCAATTCTTCCTTAAATATATGTTGTAGTTTGGTGAGGCAAATGACATGGTTGTATGCTCCATACAACACTCTAGAGACTTACATTCTCAATACATTTTTCACATCATCCTATAAGACATGGCATGCATTTCCTTAAGGCCACTTGGGCAGTTCTCCTCAAGAAATATTAAAGCAAACTCAAATAATGAATAGGTATCCAAGCCAAATAGCTATAGGGATGTACCATGGTGCAGACATTCTTCTCAAACCATGAATTGTGGCATGCATTCTCTTAAGGATGTTGGGACCATTTTTTACTAAGCCTGTTGGGACCAATTCTCTTAAGGCTGTTGGGACCATTTTTTACCACTTTTCTAAAAAAAATTCCTCATGAAAGGGTGTATTTTTTATAGTTGGGTGGTATCATTGTCTTTTGCATGGAAACCTTGGTAATTTCATCATGGCAACTTGAGCTAAACTCTATTGTTGTATTTTTTCTTCAAGAGTTGTTTAACTTGGATATTTTAGGGTTTTGTCTAACTTGGGAATTTATAAGTATGGTTCCTGCTGGAGCAAAGGTTCATTCTTGTTCACGGGGTGGTGTCTACGTTATCTTTCTTCCACAACTACATTTGGCTCAAGTAAGTGATTTTATTTTCCTTATGACAATTGTAAATTGTAATGTGTAAACCTGATATATTTTCTTTGGCTTTTTGGATTTTATGAATTTATCTATCAAAATGAGGGTTGTTGTTATGCATCCCCAAGTTCTATTTTTCATTATTACATCCATATGGTATACAATGATTAATGCTAATTGAATATATACATATCAACAACAACCACAAGCCTCATTGTCATGATAAAGATGAGGGAAACTCAATGTATGAAAATGGAAGCCACTTGTAACTCAATAGGCATGCAGTAAGCTAATTGGTAGCTAATTCAAAGAGGGATGTCTCACTATTTACAGATTTTTCATACACAAGATATTCAATCAAAGACAAGACAGAAGGTCAGATTTCTGAATAGAACACATTTTTTTTATAAATTCTGGTGGGACGATCATGGAGGGGACCATTGGGTAATGGAGTCAACAATCTGGTTTGAAATATGTTGCAATAGGTAAGGAATCATGAAAGTTTACGGACAGAGGCAAGATATTCATCCATCCTTCAATCTGGAGATATTTAGCAGGTGATTAGCAGACATGAGAAAACAATCCATCACGTAGAGAACCAAACCAGGGTGAATTCTGCATGACTTTAGAAGAAAATGTTTGAAAATGCTTGAACAATGGGCCGAGAGCATACAACACAAATTTTGGACCATATACACTAATGCTCAAACATGAAAAGCAAATACAAACTGGAATGAAAAATAGGATCAACACTCACGTAAAGAAGTTACTTATTAAGGAAAAAGACCACACATGAGGATTCTCTACCATGAAAGGATTATCATTCCTCTACAATATTATTCATATCTGGAAAGCTTCAAACACATTACAGTGGAGAGCCTATGCTCTTGAAAATTCCCAACCCTTCTCCCCTCTATGGGGAGCAATTTATACTATCTCTGTCCCTGAGGCTAATCCTTGAAATAGGACATGAAACTATTTACAGTCATAATCAAATACTAATAACTTAGAGTGTGGTACTACTGCCATGGTTTACATATATTAAAATAGACATTATATAAGGACCACTAGGCTCGAACACTCATATGTCTGTCAAATCAACAATGTGTCCTTCCCTGGGTGTTTGTTTCATGCTCAAAGGCACCTTTCTACATGGTCTCTGAACTGGAAAAGGAGTTTATATCCTTTCCATGCTTTTCCTTTTCTACAACCCCCCTCTATCCTGGTAATACTGTTGTA
Organism: Pseudotsuga menziesii; assembly: GCA_001517045.1. Lineage (NCBI taxonomy): Eukaryota > Viridiplantae > Streptophyta > Pinopsida > Pinales > Pinaceae > Pseudotsuga > Pseudotsuga menziesii. Next base: position 488,551 of record LPNX010496777.1, on the reverse strand, counting down.
TGAGGGGACATGGAGAAGGGAAGCTTTGTACTTCCCACCTCCCATGGCATGGGTTCTCCTACAGGTCATACAATGGAGGGTGTCTTCCACCTCCTCACCACCTCAGAAAAAGTTGGCAAATGGAGTTCACAAACGAGGCGATGAAGAATTTGGACACCCTCCACCCCAGCACGAGCAGTCACTCCCACTGGTTTCCGCTGAACACAATCACCATGTACTGGGACTTTGGAAGTCATGATTTCTTCCAAGGTCTCTGGGGAGACACTCTCGAGATAAGAAAATCTAGGCACCGCGCAGCCAAAGGTACAACTATCCAGAAACATTCAAAGTGCTTCACATCCAGGCCTTGATGGTTGGCACTTTCCTGGTGTGAAAAACCAAGGTGAAATATGAGCATGGAATCAATCTCACCAACCATAAACACCCCGAGATTGATAATCTTCTCAAAGCATATCGCCATTTCAACTCTTTTATAATTCTCAGAATCTCTTAGCAGAATAGCACTTCGAGCATTGTCTCTTATTACTGATTCATCTTATGCATCTTAATCGGCCTAGGAAGGTGGTGTTTATATAGGGTGATGAAGATGAAGATGGATACAGAGATGACTGGTCATCATAATGGCAGCATGAGTGGACACGTGGGTAGGTATCTCTATTTTCTATTGAGAATCTAGTCATCCCGCCTCCTTTGATGCTGGATTGTTTGTCCACATGGATCGCAGTGTTTGGACGTGACATTCTTTTCCTTTTCACTTACGCTGACGGTGGTGTTTGAAACGATTTCATCTAGCCACATCCCTTTGCTTCCTGTAGAGGCCAGGTTCGTCGCTTCAAAGATCTGAACTTCATGATCTCCCGTTGTTTTCTACGCAAGCCACGTGCTGAATCTCTGGAGTTGGGAAGGCTGGTGAATCGATGATGCTTTGGATATGATCTTCACCTAAGGAGTGTCACAAATGGCATCAAGGGATATGATTTTTGGTCAGCTCATACATGAGGACATCCTTTCTGTACCAGACCTAACCAGGACACCACCTTTACCAATTTGAAAATCTCTAGAGTCTCCATCCCCACAGTATTAAAAATTGAACCCTTCACAGCCCTTCCCAGAAGTGTAAAGTTAAAATTGCCCTTCAAAAAAATTTTAAAATTTGAATTTTACCCTTCCAATAAAGAAGGGTATAATTTATATCAACATTCAAAATAAGAGCAACATTTGAAATTACCCATTCATATAAATTTATCAAGATGTTGAAATTCCTATGCTATAAATTTCAACTCATCATTCAAAATATTGTAAATATGATAAATTATAATCACTTGCTCACTCCTGTCATGCACTCGGTGCTTAGTTGTTGAAGATGGCTAGTAATCATTAATGACTACGCGGCACTAGCCATCGAGATGTGACTCTAACTCCTGAGTCACTTGGGGTTGTAATCTAAAGTGTGGCAATGTGTCAGCAACTACTAGTTTACTACTAGGCCCGAAACGAGCTCAAAAATTTGTTCCTACTACCTTATATGTGAACCTCGCTACCAATGTCCACTTTTTTTTCATCAAAATGAAATTCAAAAGGTCGATTTGAAAAGTCCTCCTCTACAACACTTCATTTCTTGCATGAATATCATGGACTCACGACAACTATAAAGAACACTTGAGGTCAGGCAAATACGAATAGTGGCATGTAGCTAGGATCACAAAATGTGCAAAAATTGATTTATGCATTGTTATCGAGAGGTTTCATTGGGCACATGATATGGAGAAACAATAGTTATTAATAAAATTAAAAAACAATTGTTGGCTCAAGAATAGTCTTTAGTTTCATGAGTGGCATGATCCTGATGTTATCTCCCTCTGTCCTTCCAAACATTTGTGGTTTCTAACGACATTTGTCCTCAACGCTACCAAAATACTTATAAAAATTACTTGCCTTTACATCATGGTCTCTTTAAATCCTCATCGCATAGTCATAACTAAGGATTATTATGTCTGCACATCCTCAGCTTATAATATGAGATGGGTCAAGGCGCAAAGACAACCATAAAATATTAAATTGTCAAGATGCAAAGAGTAAGAGAGAACTATAAGTAAGTCTTATATTAAATTTAACTTATAAGTCTTTAATTAACACTATCAATTGATATTTGACAAGTTGGATTGTTCTGATCTTCTTATCACTCCTTACCAATGTGATTACAAGGAATTCATTGAAGGCAAAATCCATAATTTTAGGTCTTCTTCCTCATTATCATGCCTTTTGGTAAGACAATAAAGAGGGTAGTGGCAAGCATCAGCATGGAAAACGGTCTCAACATAGAGGTTATACACATTAATTGTTTTCATTAAATAATTTAAATTCCTACCCATGACTATGGATTCAGTGAATCGTGGGCTGGTACAAAACACAACAAATTTTAGAGCCACAAGCACTCAACTACTCACACCTATAACTTTCTGAAATCATCCATTAATAAAATTCTTTTGGTATTCTAGTTCAATTTAAAATGTGTATTTTTAGAATCAAACATGCAATTAGTTTCAAGGATTCAATTGACTTAGGCCCCTCCATCACATACATGCATGCTTTCACAACAAGCACTGAAAGAACAATATTTGTTTTTTGCATTTTTTTGCGTGAAACGGTTTGGTTAATTTATACTTGTCAATTAAAGTACAATTATTTATATTTCCCTTCATCTCTGAAGGGCTGAGAGAATAAATTCCCTTCCAATAGAAATTAAGACCCACACTTCAAATTTGATCATTGGTCGCCATGGATCAAATTTGAAGGGTAGGTCGCATTTTACTTTGAAGGGCTATGAGAAATTGAATCCTTCAATGTGTGACATTTAAAAATAAATCATTCTTTTCATTTGAAAATTTAAGTGTTAAAAAAAATTCATTATTTATTAAAAACATTGTATAGAAAAAAAATGACAATAAGAAGAAATCCCAACTGATTCAACATTTACATGGAATTAGTGAGGTAAACATGTACATATGATTTATCACTTCCAGATTCTTTTTATGGGGATTACTCAAGAGTTAGTATAGAGGAGGAGAGACTAAAATAAATGTTGAGAATGAAGAACATGTAATGGTGATGGAAGATGAGATTGGGAAAAAGCCCATTTAGAAAGAGATTGATGCACTTGTTTTGTTAATGTGAACATAGCCATAACCATTAGGAGTATTGGTTTTTTGTATTGCATGTTATTTGGCCTATTTATTTTTTGAAGGGAGTTTTTGTTTCCTATCATGCTAAAGTGATTAGAGTAGTTGAGAACTACTTGCAAACTTATTTGAATGCATAATATGAAATTAGGGGTAAAAGTAGCCTTCATGGGGTACTAAAGCTTATTTCTGTCTAGAATTGTTTTGAGAAGAGCTCCACCATTAGAATTGCTATGTCACAAGGCCAAAATATATCAGGCATCAAATCCCTAACATTAATAACAAAAACTAAAAAGATGATCTTTGTCTGAGTGCCAACGTATCCAACTAAAACTAGTGTACTTCTAACATTGTACATCCCTGGGAGATTTAAAATTGTTGATCCTTGTTGTGACCACTTGATCATTACCATAACCAATGGTTTAAATAAACAACATAAAAGTAAAAAAATTAGAAGAATAAATTTTCCATGACATTTTACCTTACCTATTTTGAAATGAACTTTTCTACATGCTATTAAAAGCATCGTATTATTATCTTTCTAGCTAAATAAGTTTTTTAGGATCCACATTTCCATTAATGGAAAAAAAAAAAGTTGCAAATACCATCACAAAGCTAATTGATATGTTTGTCCATATGGACACATTTCATGAGTAACTAGCCATTCAATTTCAAACTCCACCTAATCCCTAAGCATCGTCTTCACCATAATAAACCTAAGTATTAGAAGGCTTGAAAATTTACCTTTCAAACTTTATTCTTGAGTCTACTAACATCTAGATGTCAAATGAGAGGGATTGATAGGGATTCTCATTTATGTTTTCAAAACTCGGTGCATATAATATTTATTATCAAACACATTGAAAAAATTATCCTTCAAACTTCAATGTGGATCTTACTAGTATTTGGATCTCAAACGAGAATAAGTTTGAGAGGGATTCCACACTTATCTTTTCAAATTTTCATCTTATATTTATGTGAAAAGGTTAGCTTAAAAAAATGACTATTATATACTATAATATCTTTGTGAACCTTACAGATTCAAAAATGTTATTTTGACAAAAAACATATTTACAATCTCTTCTCTTAAATTCTGGGTTGATAGGTTTGAGGAGTGGTATCCAAGGTAATTGTAGACTCCATTTGATATGTCGACATTATGAACCTTTATCAAGGTTCATCATCAAGACAATGAGTCAATTTGAGTAACGAATAAATATTTATTAATATATCTTTAACAACACATTTCAAGAGAAAATTAGGAAATTGATAATGTTGACTATATAACTAAGACCAAACCCAAACCCTAAAAATGTTAAGCTAGATAATAAGGAAGTCTAAGTTGTGATTAAAACAAACACCCTAAATATAGAGACACGCGTAGATACATCATTATTATTATTCTAGCTAATGAAATTCCATACATATATAAAGTGGTCTCTACTCTCCCGGTCCATGGAGAATATAGTTTATTGAATTTAGATAAGGGATAACTCTGTTGGGTCGGTGAAAAAGTTGGTCGTTAGGTCGTTGATAAAATAATCCATTGGAATTTGGAAGGACCTTTGAATGGAGGATTGATTCTACTCAATGGCGTCTCTTTTGGTCATTGATGATTATGATGATGAGGGCGAGGATGAGGATGATGATGACAAGGATGAGGATGATAAGGATGGTGATGATGTCCAGGATGAGGATGATGAAGATGATGATCATGATGATGATTAGGATGAGGAGGATGATGATTATGATGATGATGATGATGTTGTTGATGTTGATGATGATGGTGACGGTGATGATGATGAATATGCTGCTGCTGATGATGATGATGATGTGATGACAAGATCTTTACCTTGGTATTCACTAAATTGTTCTGAGCTTTGCCAAAATTATAATAGAATGGTTATGAGTGATTATTCACTCCAATAAAGAATGCACTTTATGGAACTACCAAACTACTCAGTTTGGATCTTCCTCTTTTAAGACACCGTACTAGGTCCATAAGTCTTGATTCTTCATGGGCACAAATATAAGAACAGGAGGTTTCACAGGGCCGAAAAAGTTGTATTTTTTTTCTTCTTCCTTGGATCATATTGAATTGTCAAATTAATCCTTGGAATGGGTGTTAGGAGCAATCCTTAATGTTTCACTCAACTAGCTGCTCCCCCTATCATGTAGACGTCTTCATTCACTGGGATCCCCCTAAAATTGCGTTGATGAAGATGATGATGATGATGATGACGAATATGATGATGATGATGATAATGAAAATGATGATGATGATGATGATGATGATGATGAATATGATGATCATGATAATGGAGATGCTGATGAATTGGATGACGATGATGTTCATGATGAATATGATGATGAAGATGGAGATGTTGATGATGATGATGACGACAAATATGATCATGATGATCAAGATGATGATGGTGATAACAAAGACATTAAGTGATGATGAAAATGATGATTATGTCGATGATGATGATAAGGAAGATGATGATGATGATGAAGATCATGATGACAATGATAACGACGACAATGACGATGATGATATCGATGAAGAGGACGAAGACAATGGTGATGACGATGACAAGGATGATGATCATCATCATCATCGTTGTTGTCATCATCACCCTCATCTTCGTTGTCTTCATCGTCATCATGATCATGATCATGATCATCATCAAGTTAGTCCTTGAAGGGACTTATGTATAGGATCTCACTGTAAGCAATGCAACCAATACAAATTATGACAAAATCCTAGTTAAATTAAATTAAATTAAACTACACTAAATTAAAAACATAGAGTTGTTTACCTATAATTAATTTAAAATGAAACAAAATATAAAATTTGCAAATAAAAAAAATCCAAAATAAACTAAAGAAAAGAAAAATATGCAAAAAAAAACACAAAATATAAAATATGCAAATAATCAAAAAAGAAACGTAGAATTCAAAAATACCCACACACTAGCTCATTAGCATTCAAAAACAAAGACCCGCACAGAATCTGCTCCGGCTCCCATTTGGAGGTTTTCGATTTTGAACTTTCATTGAAGTATTTGGAACAGGCTATGATGTTTTTTTACAGGAAGGGTGGGCAAAGGAATTTTCCTATTAGTGTATCATCCACTCCCTTTGCACGTGAGCCCATTCTTCTAGAACCACCTTCCCCACCTCTAGAATGGCAACAATGTTTAGACCTTCAGGTTTGTTTCCTTCTATGTTTTTCTTGATTACCTATTGTGTTTTTATTTTATTCATGGTTTTTTTTGTTGTTGTGGATGTGGTGTAGATGAAATGGCTCAAATATCCTTGCAAGAATGAAGCATGAGCTGTCCAGGTGAACTTGGGAAACTCAATGTGAGACATAAAAACAACAATTATCGAGGAAAAGGAGGAAGGGAATGAGATATTTTAATGATGCCATGCCTGTGTTTTCTTGTTGTGAGATATTTTGACAATATGCCCACATGGAATGTGGTGGTTTTGTGGAGCTATATGATTGCAGGGTATGCTCTAAATGGGAAATATGAAGAGCCTCTCAAGATGCATTGGCAAACGTTGATGATGGGGATGAGGCTGAATGATTTTAATTTCTCGACGATGCTTCTGATTTGTGCAAAAATCATGGCTTATGATAAGGGTAAACAAGTTCATATCCTCACCATAAAATATGGATTTGATTCATATGATTTTGTGGTTATTTATCTAGTTGGCATGTCTGCAAATGTGGGTTTGTTTCTAGTTTTGTTCATTCCTTTTGGGCATCCTGTCAAAATTCCCATGAATTGACAGTTCAAAGCTAGACTGTGAATGTTTTTAATAGGATATGTAAGTGGCTATTGTGTTAATTATAATACAATAATTGGTGCTCTGTGCACTCGAAAACCCAATTCTATTAGGTGCCAAGATAACTCCATGCCATGTTTTTTCTTTAAAGGGCCACCAGGTATTCTATTTGAGAGGAATCTATGTTGGTTGTTACCATTTCAACAATAATTTCGAAACAAGGCTGTAACAACCCTATATCAACACACTTCCACCTGCTGCCTACAGTTTGTAATAAATTGCAAATTGTCAAACTTTGACAGCCCTCCCTACCTGCAACCATAGTAAACACCAAACTGAATCAAAGGTTAACTATTAGTTGGATGGTGATGTTTTTTAAGAGAGGTAAATAAAGTCTGAAATTTTAAATTATTTGCATAGCTACAAGTATGGAACATACATTTGGTGGCTGTCCTATATTGCTAAGAATAGTGTTCAAGGTTTGGAGTGGTGTGGTTTACATTGAATGCAAATGTAAAACTCTTATACACCTTACATTGGTACCCTTCCAGTGTGTTTCAGTTTTGAAAACACATACTTGTTTCCCTGTATCATGTAACTTAGGTCCACAACCATAAATGGAATTGATTTAACTTCAATGCAATTAAATTTGTGGCACTGTTGTGAACTTCCCTAGCCATTATTTGACTAGAATTCAATAAACCCTTTTTCAAAGCTAATATTAAATGTCAAACTGGAAGCAAGGCAATACTCATTGTAAAGGGCAATGTGCACCAATAGGAAGAAGATATAGATTACCAACAAAGGACAGAACAAGGAATATTATAGTCAAACAAAAAATATTTTGAGAGAGAAACCAACCTTAGTGAGTTCTGCTTGTGAGTGATCAACTGCAGGAGATGTAGATACAGTAGGGGAAACATGACCATTTACAGCATTATTGATAGCTACATCTGCAAAAGGATCGAGTGTGTTTCCACCATCCTTATTTTTTTCATCTTCCATAAGCTCCACGTCCTCCTCTTCTATAAAGTGAACCATAACAGGTTAGAATACACAAATATTCCTACAAATTCATACATCTCGAATGTAGTGGCTTACTAATATAAATTCCTTCATAACAACCAACCTAAATATCTAATTGTGGTAAAAAACAAGCATAAGTTGTGAAGAGAATTCTTATACTATTGTTTAGTACTCTTATTTTATGCTTATTGATGGTTGATTGCATGTCTTTGATACTTGATGCTCAGTCAATGGCTATCATCTTCAATTGTCTCTTGATAATAAATTATAATCGAGTAAGACCTTTCTCTATTATATTGGATGCTTGTCATTTAAAAGTTTAACAGTGTGCATGTTTCTCAAATTTGGTTGTGTTGCTCTTAACCCTTGTTATGTCACCGCAAGTGGTGATATATATGGATGGGTTATGTCGATTAATCCAACCAACTGTACATTGTTTAATTTTTCGTGGTTGTAAATTTTTTTAAAGTTTTTAAAATTTATATTAAATGAATTATTTTAATATTATTTATTTGATTGTTGATTGGGCTATATTTCAGTGATGTAGGTTTTGATATCGGCTCCTCTAGCGTTGGTGGTGTATCAGACATCATAGGTGTCAGCTGGATGTACTGCAATTCAATTAAACCCTAAGCACAGTTATTAGTTTTTCTTTGATAATGACAACTTTTTGGAGTTTGAAGCCCGAATGTTCTATAGCAAACTTTTTTTGTTTTCTCAAAGGGGTTTTGAGGCTACTGAGCGGAGCTTTGTACCAAATGTGGAATACTAGAGCTTGTCTTGAGTTGTACATGCATAATTGCTTTGAGTAATTAGTGAAACATCAACCCCAGCCATAGCATTCTCTATATAAACTAACGAAAACTCGTTGCATGCATAAATTCTTTCAAATTCTAAGTGTAGGCAAGCATTGCGATAGAACAACATAATATTCCCTCTATGGTTTGTCATTTCTTGTGTCCAAGATGGAAGGATCTTCTACCAGTAGGAAAAGAAGCAGAAATGAGGGATACCTTGGAGTGCTTCCTAAGAAGAAACCCAATCCTGAACCTAAGGAGAACAAATTCATGTTTAGGGTTTTGCTTCATAATGGTTTGAATTTGACTCTGCAGTTGGAGGATGTCGTTGAAAAGATGTTGGTCGCTGACTTTGTAAGGACTATTAGGAGAAAAGATGAGAAATAAATAATAGAAAAGGGGCCAATAAATATCCACTGTGGTCCCTAAGTCTATGTGGAAGATGCAATGGGAGAATGAATAAACATGGAAACATCATATGCGATGATTCTCACAACAAGCCTATGCTCCTAGCTCCGTGGGTTCATCCCTGAACTTCCTCCCCTAAAATTTTATATTAAATAGAATTATTTTAATATTATTTATTTGATTGTTGATTGGGCTATATTTCAGTGACGTAGGTTTTGATATTGGCTCCTCTAGCGTTGGCGGTATATCAGATGTCATAGGTGTCAACTGGATGTGCTGTAATTCAATTAAACCCTGAGCATGGTTGTTAGTTTTTCTTTGATAATGGCAACTTTTTGGACTTTGAAGCCCAAATGTTCTATAGCAAACTGTTTTTGTTTGCTTAGCATGGTTTTGAGGCTACTGTTTTTGTACCAATTGTGGAATACCATAGCTTGTCTTGAGTTGTACATGCATAATTGCTTTGAGTATTTAGTGAGACATCGAACCCAACCATAGAATTCTCTGTATAAACTAACAAAATCCCGTTGCATGCATCAATTCTTGAAAATCCTAAGTGTAGGCAAGCGTTGTGATAGAAGAACACAATATTCCCTCTGTGGTTTGACATTTCTTGTGTCCAAGATGGAAGAATCTTCTACCAGGAGGAAAAGGAGTAGTAACGAGAGCTACCTTGGAGTGCTTCCTAAGAAGAAACCCAAGCCTGAACCTGAGGAGAACAAATTCATGTTCAGGGTTTTGCTTCTTAATGGTTTGAATTTGACTTTGCAGTTGGAGGATGCCACTAAAAAGATGTTGGTCGCCGAGTTTGTAAGGAATGTTAGGAGAAAAGATAAGAAATAAATAATAGAAAAGGGGTCAAGAAGGATCCAGTGCGATCCCCAAGTCTATGTGGAAGATGCAATGGGAGAATGAATAATGATGGAAACATCATATGCAATGATTCTCACAACAAGCCCATGATCGTAGCTCTACAGGTTCATCCCTGAAATTCCTCCCCTTCCTCCCATAAACCATTTATTTAGTTTTTTTTATAAGTAAAAAAAATGTATTAATATGTGCGGTACAAAAGCATTCCATGAGTTCCTCAAAGTGCATTCAGTTAGAACAAATATTTCCATATGTAAATATTATTTGTTGGAAAGTTTTCTTTTTTAGTAACTAGGGAGTTCGACAACTAGAGCCCCATTCCCACTACCACTATACCCCTAGGTGCCCCACACCCATCAAAAGACATGGAACACAGGTAAACCTAGGTGGGATTTGATCTCGTGACCTCTAATTTACAACAAGTGACTTCATAACAACTGAACTGCCAATGAGCCACACTCATGCGGGCTATTATTTACTGGAAAGTTAACATTTCATAGATAACAAATATTTATCTAGAGTATTTAGTGACATTTTATTCATATAGTAAGACAACATGACTCTTTCCTCTCTTTTTTGTTTTATATTGTTTGACAGGATGGCGGTATTAACAATGTCCACACATTTCCTGTAAAAACCTATTTATATGTGTATTTAATATATTTCTGTCTTAAACTTTAAAATTTGTGTGTTTTTTTCGTTTTAATACAGTGGTTAAAGAAATCTTGTCGAATACAAACAAAAGTTTCCACATCAATGAGGCAACAGTATTGTAATATATCATTTAAATGTGAGTTGATATTCTGGTGGAAAATGTGTGCTGGATAGATTGGTTGTTGATTTCCTTCGTAGGACATGTGGAATGTGACTCTAGAACCACATCTCTTGGTGGAATTACCCCAAGAACACACTTTCCAAACAGCATTAGCAAATTTAATTGTATGCCCATTTTTATTTCATAGACTATTTTTATATTTCCCATGCCTAGCAAAATGGCCACTTGTGTATAGGTCTAGGAACGGATTATTTATTTAATTTATAAATTTAATTGCCATCCAACACAGTGGATTTTCCAACATATTGGTTTTTCGTTTATTAGGAGAACTCTTTGCAAGCGGTACGGGTCGATGGACTTGGCGAAAGGCGATTGACAAGGTAAGGGTTCTTGCATTGCCTACATTCTCCCTAGACATTAATATTTTATATGACTTGCTTGTACCTGTCGTATAATATAACTTTTCTATTTTCATTTCTAGCCTCTTCATCATGCTTCATATCCAATGTTTGTATAGAAACATAAAAATATCAGACTTATCTGTCTTTGTTGTGTTCTTGTTGTACCATTCCCTACTTTTCCCTAGGTTTTAGAGTTCCTACCTAATTTTTCCATTGCATTCTTAGGAGGAGTGTAGTAAGTAGTACTAGTGTTATGTTCACCTATTCTGCAATGCATCGTGCTCACATTTTGGACAGGTTTTCCCTACATTTAACTACTAAAGTTGACTATTTGTAGCTTTCCCTTAGTTACCCACTATCTTGAGGTTCTTTTGCTCTAAGCAGTTCTAATGACAGTGGTGCGTGGTTTTTCCTATTTTTGTAGAGAAATTAATGAATAAATAGCGTCCTTGGAGATTTCAGCAAAAGTGCACATAACCTGATAGTGTTAGTCTCTAAGAATACCCTCTCTAAGGAGAATTTTCTCAACATCAATTGCAATTGCCTTTGTGGGTGAACTACATATCCTGGTGTTCGGTCACCTACACGCTTGATAGAACCTCCCAGACTTGAATTATTGGCGTTTGAAGCATGAATGTTCTATAGCAAACTATTTTTGTTTGCTCATAGTGGTTTTGAGGCTACTAATCAGAGCTTTGTAGCAATTGTGGAACGCCAGAGCTTTTCTTGAGTTGTGCATGCATAATTTCTTTGAGTAATTAGTGATACATTGACCCCATCCATAGCAGTCTCTGTATAAACTAACAAAATCCCATTGCATGCATCAATTCTTGCAAATTCTAAGTGTAGGAAAGTGTTGCGATAGAAAAACAAAATATTCCCTCTGCGGTTTTCCATTTCTTGTGTCCAAGATGGAAGAATCTTCTACCAAGAGGAAAAGAAGTAGCAATGAGGGATACCTTGGAGTGCTTCCTAAGAAGAAACACAAGCATGAACCTAAGGAGAACAAATTGATTTTTAGGGTCTTGCTTCTTAATGGTTTGAATTTAACTCTGCAGTTGGAGGATGCCGTGGAAAAGATGTCGGTCGCTGAGTTTGTAAGGACTGTTAGGAGAAAAGTTGAGAAATAAATAATAGAAAAGGGGCCAAGAAAATTCCACTAGGGTCCCCAAGTCTATGTAGAAGATGCAATGGGAGAACAAATAAAGATGGAAACATCATATGCAATGATTCTCACAACAAGCCCATGCTCATAGCTTTGGAGGTTCATCCATGAAATTCCTCCCCTAAACTATTTCTTTAGTTGTTTTTTTAAGTCAACAAAAATGTATTTATATGTGCCCTACAAAAGCATTCCATGAGCTCCTCAAAGTGCATTATGTTAGAACAAATATTTCCATATCTAAATATTATTTTCTAGAAAGTTAACATTCATAGATAACAAAGATTTATCGAAGTATTTAGTGAAATTTTATTCATATAGTAAGACAACATGACTCTTTCCTCTATTTTTTGTTTTATATTGTTTGACAGGATGGTGGTATTAACAGTGTCCACACATTTCCAGTAAAACCTATTTATATGTGTATTTAATATATTTATGTCTTAAACTTTAATCTTTGTGTGTCATTTTCATTTTAATACAATGGTTAAAGAAATCTTGTCGAATACAAACACAAGTTTCCACATTAGTGAGGCAACGATATTGTAATATAGCATTTAAATGTGAGTTGATATTCTAGTGGAAAATGTGTGTTGGATAGATTGGTTGTTGATTTCCTTCGTGGGACATGTGGAATGTGACTCCATAACCACATCTCTTGGTGGAATTACCCCAAGAATACACTTTCCAGACAGCATTAGCTAATTTTATTTTTTGGTTAAGTGCCCTATGACTTGTTGGGCGAACCTTGGTTATATTACAAGTGTATTATGATAGATTTCTTGGTTTGGAATGAGAAGCTTTGTTGGGGTTGAAACAAAGGTATATTGGCATTCTATAGCATTTGTCTTGTAGTAATAATTTTTAGGAATAGCGGTGACATTTCCACCTAGTGGCTCTTGTTTGACAAATATCTAATGTCTAGCTTAGGATTTTCCTATTGAATATTTCTGAAGTGGATCTAGTTATTAAGGAGCAGATTGGGTTTGAACCATTCAACCCTATCTACTCTTTAATCACTAAGCCTCCATGAGATCCTCGATTGACCCCATCTGCCTAACTTGGATTTGTTAGGCACTAATCACAACTTTTATGCCATTTTAAATCTTAATTCATATTTCATTTTATGTTTTATAAGATCTAAAAATTTCTTTCATTTACATGTATTAAACTCATCCCTAAAACATCAAATCGCATGGTAGGTTTGCCCCAGTTTGTGGTTGTGAATTACCTTCTAGAAATCTACTCTGTAGCGCTGATTAAATATGGTCTAAAACATAATTAAAAGGTTGATTTGCAGGGTTGAAAACTTCAAATTAATAAGTGAAATTCCTAGATCTTCCCTAATTTTAGCCTAATGTGTACCTTATTTCAAATCTAACTAAAGGTTAAAACGTTCTGCTGTCACAAATCTTGGTTGCTGGTTGGAAAAGACATATCATTTCCAAGTTTGTAGCAACATTTAATTTATTAATTCAGATCTCAAATTTGAGGATATTTTCACATATACACTAATAAATTCTCAAACCGTGATTGTTCACTACTACAATCCCTTGTAGCATCAACTAGTCCATTGATCGTATCAATCCATTTAACATTTTCTTCTGGAACTAAATCTTGTAATTGCAAATAATGCATCTCAATAGAAGCTAAAGCCTAGAACCTACTTCCTTTACAAGACAAATATGGTGTTAACACTTTCCATTGTAGATAACATTGTAACACCTGCAACAGCTATGATATATCCCACTTGAATGGTGGTAGAGAAACTTATTGCAATTTTCAGTTTCTGTTATTTTATGCTTGGTTTGACAAGTGAATCCACAAATACACTTCAAGAATCAGCAATCGATAAATCAATACCTTGGATAACTTATCCCATTCAATTATTTCTAGTGGCATGATTATATGCCTAGAGTAAATTTTGTAAGCACTTATTCAAAACATAACATCTACTGTATATTTTTCTCATGTACACATTTCCATGTTGATTTCTAATTACTTGAAATATTTCCATACGTATTCATCACACCCAAATAGGGTCCTTACAGAATGGTCTTATTCACACCCTTTGTGCATATGAAAATTGTATGGTTTCATATGGGTCCAATGAGCAGCCTATGAACTTCCAAAGTTTTTATCAGGCAGACAGAAAGGTGATAGAAAAGAGTTCAACAACAGAAAAGTTTTTTGTTTATTTTAAATAACAGGTTTTTTTTTAAATAATAAAATATTATAAAAAAAATAACATGTCAACTTAAATTAGATTTAAAACATTTACAACTGCATATATATAACTACATAAATTAGATAAATTAAAACACTTTCTCATTGTTTACACTCTAAAAAGGGGTTTACACTTAGAAAGATTTGAATCCTCTCGACACTTAGATCTCTTTTTAAAGTAAATATATGCTTATAAAATGGATCTATACTAATATAAATCTGAAAAAAAATACGTTTAAATAACTACATAAAAACATTAAACAAGTATTATAGCATAGAAAATCAATTATGCTTGTTCATAACAAAAAAAATTGAAATTGAAAAGTCTCTTGGGAAGGTAGACTAAAGATTAAAAAAAAACTCTTCAAAACAAAAGAGCAACTTGATAAAAACTAAACCTTATCTCATCATTATGAAAGGACATTTCGACAAAACTAACGAGTGATACACCTTAGAAAATTCAAGAAAAGTTTCCTCGATCGGGGAATGCTTATGAGGGACCAACAACCTCTGAAAGTGGGGTTTTGAGCTACAATCAAATTAGCTATCAAATAAGTTCATTGAAGGAGTTATACTAAAGAGATTTCATTAGGTTAAAACGTTATTTGAGTACATGAGTTCATTTTGTTGACAACTTGGATGAGGTAAGAGTGAGAATATGTTTGTTCTAAGCAACGCATTTACATTTTAAGTTCCAATATGATGAGATCAAATTAGCTATCAAATAAGTTCATAAAGGAGTTAGACTGAAGAGAGTTCATTAGGTTAAAAGGTGTTTTGAGTACATGAGTTCATTTTGTTGACAACTTGGGTGAGATAAGAGTGAGAATATATTTGTTCTAGGCAATGCATTTACATTTTAAGTTCCAATATGATGAAATCAAATTAGGTATCAAATAAGTTCATAAAGGAGTTAGACTAAAGAGAGTTCATTAGGTTAAAAGGTGTTTGATTACATGAGTTCATTTTGTTGAGAACTTGGGTGAGATAAGAGTGAGAATATGTTTGTTCTAAGCAACGCATTTACATTTTAAGTTCCAATATTATGAAATCAAATTAAGTATCAAATAAGTTCATAAAGGAGTTAGACTAAAGAGAGTTCATTAGGTTAAAAGGTGTTTTCAAGTACATGAGTTCATTTTGTTGAGAACTTGGGTGAGATAAGAGTGAGAATATGCTTGTTCTAAGCAACCCATTTACATTTTAAGTTCCAATATGATGAAATCAAATTAGGTATCAAATAAGTTCATAGAGTTAGACTAAAGAGAGTTCATTAGGTTAAAAGGTGTTTGAGTACATGAGTTTATTTTGTTGAGAACTTGGGTGAGATAAGAGTGAGAATACGTTTGTTCTAAGCAACGCATTTACATTTTAAGTTCCAGTGTGATGAAATCAAATTATCTATCAAATAAGTTCATAAAGGAGTTAGACTAAAGAGAGTTCATTAGGTTAAAAGGTGTTTGGGTACATGAGTTCATTTTGTTGAGAACTTGGGTGAGATAAGAGTGAGAATATGTTTGTTCTAAGAAACGCATTTACATTTTAAGTTCCAGTATGATGAAATCAAATTAGCTATCAAATAATTTCATAAAGGAGTTAGACTAAAGAGAGCTCATTAGGTTAAAAGGTGTTTGAGTACATGAGTTCATTTTGTTGAGAACTTGGGTGAGATAAGAGTGAGAATATGTTTGTTCGAAGCAACGCATTTACATTTTAATTCCAGTATGATGAAATCAAATTAGCTATCAAATAAGTTCATAAAGGAGTTAGACTAAAGAGAGTTCATTAGGTTAAAATGTGTTTGAGTACATGAGTTCATTTTGTTGAGAACTTGGGTGAGATAAGAATGAGAATATGTTTGTTCTAAGCAACTCATTTACATTTTAAGTTCCAATATGATGAAATCAAATTAGCTATCAAATAAGCTCATAAAGGAGTTTCACTAAAGAGAGTACATTAGGTTAAAAGGTGTTTGAGTACATGAATTCATTTTGTTGAGAACTTGGGTGAGATAAGAGTGAGAATATGTTTGTTCTAAGCAACCCATTTACATTTTAAGTTCCAATATGATGAAGTCAAATTAGCTATCAAATAAATTCATAAAAAAGTTAGACTTAAGAGAGTTCATTAAGTTAAAAAAATGTTTGATTCCATAAGTTCATTTTGTTGACAACTTGGGTGAAATAAGAATGAGAATATCTAATGAATTGACACATCTTCATCATCACATACACCAACAACTTAGTCCGGAGGAGCAAGTGATCTAACGAGTATGAATAACTCACTCCACAATTATGATGGATCATCCTACCAAACGTATTAAACATAAAAGGAATCAACATGTAACAATATAAAGTATATTAAAATTTTAAAATTTTATTGTGAGTAAGTAAAATGTTTAGAGATGTTTCATAAATTTATTATTAGAAATGTTATAATATAATCGTAGGTAACACCATAATATTAATATTAATATTATAATGCTATTTAAAGGAATCCAAATTTTTAAGAAGTAATTTTATTATTTATAAAAAAAAATTATAGATTCATAAACTTCAAAGAAATATATCCTTTTCTATGTTTGATAAATAAGAATCTAAAAGTAATATATACTAATTACACTCCACTAAAGCTGTTAAACCATAATAACATGGAAACGCCATGTAACACTTTCCCATTTCAATATTTATCTATGTAATTGTAGCATAATTAAAAAGATGTTAAACCATAATAGGACATAATAATATGGAAACGCCAACGCCATATAACACTTTCCTATTTCAATATTTATCTATGTGATTATACCATAATTAAAAAGATGTTAAACCATAATAAGACATAATAATATGGAAACGACATATAACACTTTCCCATTTCAATATTTATCTATGTGATAATAGCCTCCTTAAATTCTGATTGTGTCCTTATATGTATCGCTCCATAATATAATATGGTTGTCCTTAAACTCGATTTAGAGGCTTTCGCTTTGAAGTTAAACTCTGAGAGCAGGAAAAATAAACCCAATCAACATTGAAAGAAACTGCCAAACAAATTGGACGCACCAATGGAAAAAAGCTTCTCCAATTTTCGACTTTGATGCCCTACCGGTAGTGCAGAATCTGCAGAGAGCACTACGAATAATTTATAGTAAGCTTAAAGATTGTATAACAAGCTCGATAGGTGGGGTGGCTCGAATCTGACACACTGCCATGCGCACTTTGGCGATGAATACTGGTGGCCTGGTGGGCTCGTACAGCCTCCCACGGCCATTATTGCAAGCTTTGAGGTCAGCAGGATTACTATCTGCTGGAACCACTATCCATCCATTGTGCTTGTAATCGAGCGAGCCGAGGATTCTAGCCAATCGTTCTAGCTGGCAGCACGAATGCGATCACGATCGAACGCACTAAGCAAATGCGCTACATAGAAAAAAAGAAAAAAAAATCACCTGAACGGCTCTGCCCTTCACAGCAAGAGTACATTTTCTGCACCGTAGGGAATTTCGGGTTCGAGGACAAGTGTAGGGAATCTGTCCGCAGGATCATGTCGACCATACACAGCAGATTGCGTGGATTATTCTCGTTGTGGGGACATGAGAAATTGAGATGCATGTTCCGGAGAATCCATCGTGTTTCTGAGTTCTGTATATATACCAGAATGATCCTTCTCTCCTTCTGTACTACGGGTTGAGGTACAATTGGCTGATTACGTAATTATATTCTCTGTGCATTCTTCTGTGAAGCTATAATGGCGTCCCGAGATTTAATATTCTGCGCGCTTGTATTTACATTTGCGTTGAGTATAGTTGGAAATATTCCGAATCGAATCGAAGCCCGGGAAAGCCAATTCTTTAGTAAAGATTCCAGCTTTGGTACGGGTGCAGGCCTTGGCTCTGCTTTCGGTATCGGGGCCGGCCAAATTCCCGGGCTAGGAAGTGGCTACGGTGCAGGCTCTGGATCGGGCTACGGTGCTGGAAGTGGCGTTGGTTCAGGGTCTGGTCATGGTGTGGGCTCCGGTGCCGGTTCCGGTTACGGCGCTGGTAGTGGTGTGGGCTCCGGTATCGGTAGTGGTTACGGTGCCGGCTCTGGTATGGGGTCTGGTAGCGGTGCTGGCGAGGGTGCTGGGTCGGGCTCCGGTTACGGCGCCGGTTCTGGAAGCGGTAGCGGTTATGGCGCCGGTAATGGGGCCGGTGCTGGTTCTGGAAGTGGTTCTGGATCTGCTTCTGGTTCTGGTTCAGGTAGCGGTAGTGGAGTTGGTTCTGGTTATGGCGCTGGCTCCGGTTCCGGAAGTGGTTCCGGTAACGGCGCTGGCTCTGGTTCAGGCACCGGTTCCGGCTACGGTGCAGGTTCTGGAGCAGGCTCCGGTTCCGGCTCTGGTTCAGGCTACGGTGCTGGCAGTGGCTCTGGTTCAGGATATGGGTCTGGTGCAGGTTCAGGTTCCGGTTACGGTGCTGGCAGTGGCTCTGGTTCAGGATACGGGTCTGGTGCAGGTTCAGGTTCCGGTTACGGTGCCGGTTCTGGGAGCGGCTCGGGCTATGGCGCTGGTTCAGGCGTCGGCTCTGGTTACGGTGCAGGTTCCGGCTCTGGGTTTGGAGTTGGATCCGGGTATGGAGCTGGACATGGAGCAGCACAAGGAATTCCTGGTGATGGATATTAGACAAGAGGCAATCAATGCTGATTGTCTAGTAGCTATGTTCTTTGATTAATAAGCAATTCTGCAGAATGTGGTGACGATTATGTTATTTTCGTGTTTTAGCTACGTATCATGGCGCCAATGCCAATTTGTGTTATTGTTTGTCATGTAAACCATTCCATCAGTCATAATCGAAATTTCAAAGCGTTATAATGGAGTTGGCTAATTTCTATACAATTTGCAAATTTTTTTATCAAGAATTCAGTAACATTATTTTTTGTTTTGTTGTTGAAAATAAGATTTTCAGTATTAAAATTGCAATTTGTATTGCAAAAATAGATTCAACATCTTCGAGTATCGAGAAATCTAGTTTATACAATTCCAAGCACTAGAAACTACATTTATGCAATTTCAATGACTGAAAACTACCGTTTGATTAATAAGCAATTCTGCAGAATGTGGTGACGATTGTTTTCGTGTTTTACCTACGTATCATGGCGCCAATGCCAATTTATGTTATTGTTTGTAATGTAAACCATTCCTTCCGTGATAATCGAGACCGTTTTATCGATGGAATCTTGTTCGTGTTTTTCTTAAACTTACTTGAAGTAATTAAACATGGCCGCTCT
The DNA here is from genome assembly GCA_001517045.1 of Pseudotsuga menziesii. NCBI lineage: Eukaryota > Viridiplantae > Streptophyta > Pinopsida > Pinales > Pinaceae > Pseudotsuga > Pseudotsuga menziesii. The sequence goes on along the minus strand of LPNX010496777.1, from coordinate 468,648 downwards.
GTAACTATAAAGGGATTCGACCCAATCACTATATCACATTTCTGAAGGTAGAATACATCAAGTTTCTCTTAGCCATTCATTTAACTAGCAGATTTGCAGTTCGATAATAGCTATATCACATTTGTGTGTCATTAATATAAATGGTAGGTCTGCTGTTCGTCGAACAGCGGTAAAGCACACGTGGGATAACAAACATACGAATGCTTGTTTATTAGTAAGGCGTTAATTTAATGGCTTAAGTTGTTTGTTTATTATTATTCAAAATAAATACCTCTTACTTATATCCCCAAATCTCTCTTTTCCACTTAGAGAATACTAGTTTTAGGAAGGACTATATTCTTCATTCATGTAAATTGAAAGTGTTTTTGAGTTGTATTAACTCGTTAAGATGTTTGTTAGTTTTAGGGAGTATACTCTTCATTCATGTAAAGTGAAAGTGTTTTTGAGTGAAAGGCGTTAAGATGTTTGTTTGTTGTTGAGTATAAATTGACCAATTTAAATGAGCATTCCCTTTTGTTATTTTCTTTAATGGCATAATAAAATAGGTGTATTAAGTATTATGTAATACTTATTGGATATATATTTTCTTTAATGTCATAATAGAATAGGTGTATTATATTATTATTTAATACTTATTGTATCTATATGTGTTGAGGTATAAATTAAATGAGTTATTTGGTAAATATTTTGTAAATGAGTATTTCATTGTTATTATTATGTTATAATTATTATTATTATTATTATTATTATAGGTGTTAGGTGTCTTTTTACATTGTATTATAACGAAGATATATATTTTATGATATTTGGTATTTAGAAAATATTAATAATAAATATATATAATGAGATATATTTTACATCCAGATTTTGTGTTTATTTTGTTGATAGTCTTGTTTTGCAACTCTATATGAGGAAGATATATATAAAGGCATATGATGTACCGAATCATCTATAAAAGATTAGCATGTGCGTTTTGTACTACATGCAACTATTGCTTTATTGGCTAAGTTTTTACTTTTTGATGGTTGGAAATTTAACAATTAGTGAGATTTATGAAGGTTTGGATGGAAAAGAGTGTTCAATGTTTAGGAAAACTCATAATCATTATCTTTATTCATATCTCTACCATTCTTAATGTGTAATGCCCAAACTATCATGACAAATATATAGAAAAAAGGTTGATTAAAATAGAGATGTGCAATCCATGCAAATTAGTCAATTTACTATTTTTATACATTCTTTATTTACAACTGAGGCTTTACTAAACCCTTTACAATTTAAGTTCACTAGATGCATGCATATAGGCAATTCGAATCCTTTCTCTCTCTCTATGCTTATCTCATTATCATTAATTATTTATCAATAGATTATCATATCATACTCAAAAAAATTATTCCATCCTGATGATCATATCATATTACCGTGGGACATATAATCACATGCTAAAGTAGATCACTCTAGGGGTAGCTAATCCCTAAAGGAGATGTATAGCACTCAGTGACCATGACTAGTAATACACCACATAGTATAACCACTTTACCAAGTAAAGTATGCCACCTCAACAAATGAGGATATTAGTACGAATTGATATTACTTACAAGTCTAGAGTCTTGGTTTTCCTCACAAGACTAACTTGATATTACACACAAGTTTTACAGACTTGATATTACTCATAAGAATTTACAATACAACATCACCACCTCAATCATATGAGAATACATAGTACTTGATATGACTCACAAGTACAACTTTATATTACTTGTAAGTCTGGAGAATGACTCCTGATGTTGTACAATCAACACTCCCTCTCAGCGAGGGAGACATTCTCTGCCATACCAAGCTTATCTTGGAAGTGTCTAAACTTCGTCACTGACAACAGCTTTGTCAATGCATCTGTAATCTACTCATCATTGAATGCCAAGTGACTTGAAGTGAACTGAACCTTCAACTAAATGCATGACCCCAAAGTTAGGTTGCTAACTAAGTCATAGTGCTTCACCCTTAGTGTCATCCATTTAAATTACTCAATTTACTATTTTCCTCTTTTGCATGGATCTCAAAGAGATTTCTTATATTAACTAATACGTTCTTTATTTATAACTAAAGCCTTTACAATTCAAGTTCACTAGATGCATGCATAGGTAATTTGAATTCTTTCTCTCTATGCTTATCTCATTATCTCTAATTATTTATCGCATTAGATCCACATGTGTATTAATTATCTATCTATCTTATCATATCATACTCGAAAGAATTATTCCATACTCATGATCATATCTTATTACCGTGGGCCATATAATCACATGCTAATGTAGATCACTCTAGGGGTAGCTACTCCCTAAAGGATACTTATAGCACTCAGTGACCATGATTAGTAATACATCACATTGTAAAACCACTTTACCAAGTAAAGTACATGCCACCTCAACAAATGAGGATATTGGTAGGACTTGAAATTACTCACAATTTTACAGTCTTGATATTACTCACAAGACTAAATTGATATTACACACAAGTTAAATACAAACTTATATTACTCACAAGTGTATGGTCTTGATATTACTCACAATACTTTACATTGGATCTTTAAAAAAGTAAAGAATCACTTAGATTTATTTATAATTTTATTTAAATTCTCAAAAATTAAGAGAAGCAATCATAAATCATCATAGTTGTAATGAGTTAAAAGGGTATTGTAACACTTCAACCTCTTTGTGTCATAAATATGATAGATTCTTTCATCCCACATCATCTAGGAATTTTTAGATGCCCCATTTCACTATCGTGCTAGTCTTCTTTACACTAGGTAAAATAGATTTAGATACTTTTGATATTCTAGATTAGGGTTGATCACCTCCTTATAATAACTTAATTTTCTCTTATTATATTTAAATATTTTTTCTCTTATTATATTTAAATATTCTAGATTAGGGTTGATCACCTCCTTATAATAACTTAATTTTCTCTTATTATATTTAAATATTTTTTAAGGAAAAACTTCTCCTTAAATTTACATGTAATAATACTTTTAATATTATCACTATTATCCAAAGTGACCTGTTACTCGACTCCCCAATGGTTTAGCCAAAACTTGGCATTTTTTTTACAAGAGTATGAAGCAATCTTAGGAAGCCTCTTGTCTCTCATGTTGTTATACATTAGGTACCTATTCAAAATAGTGCTCTCAATTAGGAAGAGACTCATTTATATGAAAAGGATAAGATAAGGTATATTGTCTTTAATCTTAAGATTACACATTAATATCATTATTTTTTATTTAAAAATACTGAAATATAAAATAATTTAAAGAATTTAAAGATGCTAAAGACCAGATTAAATTTTTTATCATTCATTAATATATAATAATAATAAATCTATAAAAAAATATTAATAAAAAATAATATATAAATATTACAATGTTCAAATCATTCTTTGATTCTCTTCTTTCATTTTGAATAGTTAACATGAATGAAAACAATTGTACATCTTCATTGCTTACTTTTTATATATATAGTTAGCAATTGCTTACTTTTTATATATATAGTTAGCAATTGTACATGATCATCGCTTACTTTTGTGACACATTATATTTAATACATATGCATTATCATACACGGTTTTTTTAGAAGCCTACCAAAGACATACAAAGATACAAGATCCATGAATAGACAAAGGAAATGCTACAAAAAGATCAGAGTGTTCACTCTTGGATGCATATATCAGTCATAACCAAGAACACACGAAGAGACCAGAGTGCTGATCTAGAGATGTCTGCCCGCTATGCTAAAAATATCTCAAAAAGATACATGTAAACTAGTGCCCAACTTATGACAGGTTATATCTAATACATATACATTACCAACTTATCATATCATTAACAAAGGCTAAAGCTTGAGTTATGTATTTTAAAACTTATCTTTTGTATGAACGAAAACAATAGTGTGCTCTGTGTGTATATATATTAAAATTTGTTTTGAATTTTAATATATATAATTAATTAATTAATTAATTAAGTTTAAGATATATTTAGATAATTGAATTTTCTTCAATCTTTAAGGGATTATATATATAAATTTATTAATTGTTGGGTTTATATTTTATTTAGAAAATATAATGGGAAAAAATTATTAAAATATATAAACATTACGAGCATTGTAAATAAAGCTGTGTAAATTTCAAGGTATAATGCAACATTCGAAAATTGTTAGTAAATTTTAGCATTTAAAACGTTGCTTTAATGAACTTGGGTTGGATCCACCAACCACTAGTTAAGGTAAATTGGAATCGTAATAGAGTGGAGGCATTAAAGAGTTTTTTATTTATATTTATTAACATATTTATATAGTTTGGAGACATTAAAGAGTTTTTTTTTTATATTTATTAATACATTTACATAGTTCGTGGCTCTATCATACTTATACAGATAAAATGGTTAAGAGATGGAAGCCACTTTAGATTTTTTTTATTCCTCATATTCTTTTAGTTAAAGGGGTTCGACTTTGATTAAATATATATATAATCTCACATTTTTTCTAGTTATCTGGGATAAACGGTTGGTTATACATTCATCAACTATGAGTTATCTATGTATGGCTACAAGTTATCCATTCATCACCTATCAGTTATATATATATATATATATATATATATTATTTATTTCTAATTTTGAACCACTACTAATATATATGAATAGAATTAGGTTAAATTATTTTAGAAATTTTTTAAAATAACAATATATGAATATAAAGTTTTTTTTATATATTTATAACTATCATATCTATATAGTTTGTGGTTGGATTAAATGGATAGGGATTAAATAGTTAAGAGATAGGAATGGATTGAAAAACAATTTAGAATACTCATTAGTAAAATAATTAATATTAAAAATATTGACTTTACTCCATCTAAATGTTTATCAAAGTTATTACATAAAAAAATTGATTAACTTATAATAGTTAATCATAATAAAAAAATTATAAAATTTTAATATAATAATTTTTATTATTATTAACCCTTTCATGGTACAAAAGCATTTTTAATGTTGTCATTTTTTTTATATTTTATAAATTCTATGTATTTGTGTTATAAATTTTATGTATTTATGATAAAGTATAAGATTTTTTAGGTATTTTTTTCATAAAAAACTACTTGCTGCACAAGGCTTTATGCAAGTGAGTGGAGTCTTAATCACTACTTGTTGCACAAGGTTTTATGCCACTGAGTGGAGTATTAACTAGGGTTCATTATGGTAGCATAAGCAAGTTGTGGCATTTAAACTATGCAAATAAGTGGAGTCTTCCTAATTGTGGCATTTAAACTATGCAAGTGAGTGGAATCCTTCCTTGCATAAAGCTTTGTCTAAGTGATGGAGTCGTGCCTAGGTGTCATTCTGGTTGCATAAAGGAGAGTTGTAGCATTTAAACTAAACGAGTGTACTCACGCTTAGATCTCGTTTACCCATACTTAGATGTCCTTGTAATGGATAAAACTATCTCTTTTATGCACTCTTCCATAAATTAGGAACAATATAAAATTATTGTATTGTGTGAAAATAAAAATAAAATAGAAAGTGAACATGTCCATATTCTTGAAAACTAAAGCCATGAAAGGAAAACACTGGTGTGCATAGATTATGAAACATATTAATCAGATATTGTGTTTTCTAAGCATGATCAAGTCTATTTTATTCCAAAATAAATCCTTGATCACCTTGAGAACTGATCAGTGAATTGCCTTTAGTGAGTAAATGTCGTCAGAGGAATAAAGAAAATGCTGAACCAAACATAATTTCATATTGCAAACCATTGCTTAAATGATGTTTTAATCATCTGGCCAAATTCGATCGTACACACATATCACGATGAAGTGATGACACATCTTAAAAAAAAAGTCTATGCTATTTTATATCTAAAAAAAGTTGAGCATTTCATTAACAAGCTTAATATATTTATGTTTATAAAGCTTAATATATTTATGTTTATAAGTATATAGATATTATATGTTTATAAGTATTTAGATATTATTTTATATTTTGGATTTGTTTTAATGAATTAACAAGATTAACTTAAGTGTAGCAAGTGTACTTGTAATAAAGATTCATTTTATGATTGTCCAATATGCTTAAATGTTTCTTGATTAAGATTTAAATAAGCTTCAGTTAAATGGTGTTTAAAAGAACTGGTAACAATTTGTTTTTGTTTTTTGTTTATTAAATAGTATTTGTTTTGCGCTTATATATTTAACTGAAACAGTTTATTGAATAATGGCTATAAAATTATATATATTTTTAACTTTTATTGAACAGCCAGCTATTTTCATAAAACTAAATAGTTAATTATGTTTATCAACATTCATCCACCACTTTATTTGTAACTATGCTCATTGAGTTGTTTTGGTTGAGCCAAGCCTAGAATTTATTCACAAGAGCTCTTCCACATTATTGCACCATCTTACTTTTTCATCTTACAATCTCTGTTAAAAAAACACGATACAATAAAGCAAATCAACACAATCAGAAAACTATTCATACACAAGGAATTTCATACGTTAATTCTTTTATAAATTTACTTAAATCCCTTCAGGAAATTTGTAATCCGATCATGCACAGCACAGTCCTGAACTTTATTCTAACGAGGGCTATCAAAGTTGGCTGCCCAGCTTGCAGATCAGCTAATGGATAAACAGACATATCAGCTTGAAACTGTCATATTTATTTATTTATTTAGATTCATATTTAAACAGTTTCTATAGTCCACCAGTGGGTGTCGGAGTTGGAGGTCCTCTACGTGATGGCGGAGTTGGAGGTCCTCTTTGTGGTGGAGGAGTTGGAGGTCCTCTTCGTGGTGGAGGTGCAGGGCTTGGAGTTTTCGGAGACCGGCCAGAACCAGAGGCAGACCCGGAACCGGAACCAGAACCAGACGCCGAGGCAGAGCCAGTACCATTGCTGCAACGGCCTGAACCAGAACCGGAACCTCTCCCGCTGCCAGACCCGGAACCACCCGTGCTTCCAGAACCTCTGCCAGAGCCCGAACCAGAGCCTGAACCTGAACCAGAAGCCCTTCCACTGCAGTCAGATCCAGAGCCAGTGCCCGAACCAGACCCGGACCCTGAACCGGAACCGCTCCCAGACCCGCTTCCGTTTGCAGGATCAGTATCAGGATTAGACATAACCCAAACTTGTCCATCTTTGCTTGGAAATTCACTCCACAGATCCGCGGTATCCCGGGCATCCACTTCCAAGGTCATATCGGGCATCAAAATCATTACAAATGCGATGGTCGCCAGAATCGGCAATAGTACAGAAATTATAGAACGTACCATTGTATTGAGGATTTGACAGTGAAAACTCAATCGAATTTTTGCAGACAAAGCTCCAATCGATACAGTAGACAAACTGAATAAATCTGATGTGAATATAGGGTTCCTAACAGTGAAGTTTATTTATAATGGAATTCGGGTTGAGAGTTCTGCTCCATTAATCATTGGCATCATGCAGAAGGCGTTTTTTTCCTATACGTTTATTCTCGCATTCATGAATCCTTGCGGATTTCGTTGAAAAAAGTCTTCAGTTATTTTTAAAGGCTGCGGCCATGCACATGAAGCTGCGAACCCAAAGAATAAAAGGAACCCTAGTGGTGGTACTGTCTGTTAGAATCACGGTAGTGTTATCATGTGGGAACATTGTCAGCAGAGATGTACTACACGAGTTACTTGTGCAGGATGCAACCAGCATTGGCTGGAAATTCATCGATTTGTACAGATGGAAACAATTCCGTTTTAGCAGTGAATGCTAGGTCAGAGTCATTCATCAACTCTTCAATCGTGGCGATTGCGTGCAACTCATGTTCTTACACCGAAATGATATTACATAACATTTCAGTCCAGATGTATTGAATTAGCTATTTACTGTTATTTTCGTTAATATTTGGAGACATGCTCAGTTTATCATGGCCACCCATAAAACATTATCACATCTGATAGTAGTATCAAACAATTACTGTAATACAGTTGGAATTGCTTATAAATGTGGCAGTGCAGTGAAAGATTAAGATACTGGTTTGAGTTTTTAGGCTAAGGATTCACATTGATGTGTAAGAACTTTCCAAAAAGATTGATTGGTGAGTAGAGATTTTGAAAACATGAAGCTAATGGGAAGATTTGAAAATAAGATTCAGTGATCATGTGTGTTAGAAATTAGAAATACAGTTTGGAAAACTTTAAGTTGAACTAAAACAAATTTTGAGATGGTAAAACTTATTATAATCAAGTTGCTAAATTGGTAGTCATTATTGTTTATTATTATAATTTAGTTGCTAAATTGACAATTATTATTGGTTGTTTGATGATTCAAATTTTTATTATTAGAATTGTTTATCTGCAAATTTTTATTATTAGAATTTTTATGTGCAATTATTGCAATTATTAACAAAGAAAGGACAGAGTATGAGCACTCTGTCCCTTATGTGATTGTTGTGGATTTTGATATTGTTGATGGGTATTTAATAAGTTAGTTGGTTAGTTAGTTACTTAGAAGAATTTAATTTTCAACCTTGAACTACATGCATGTGAATATAATAGTATTTATTTTTCCAACTTCTACTTGCATGCATCCTTATCATAAAATTTGACTATATGTAAAGCAAGGCAAAGCAGGTTGAGTATGTAAAACTAAAGTGTGTTTAATTTTTGTTATTTTTCTAGTTGTTTTCTCCCAAATCTATGAATTTCCACACATTCCTTGAGCTCCATATCCTCTTTCAATTCCACATTTACATGGTCATAAACTCTTCCTATGCCATAGTTCCTAGTAGTATTATGATGGCATTCTACTAGGAATTCAATTAGCTATTTCCCAATCCATATTACAACACATAGCTCCTTCACATACTCATTCACAACCTACTTGGACAGATATCATGATGCCTCTTCCATGCTCTAGGAATGTGTTCCATTTTCCTAAGCCTACTCCTATCATAGACAATCAAATTGAACATCCAA